>PVHY01003133.1:33007-113061 GCA_004024945.1 Uropsilus gracilis | reverse complement strand
ATATTGAATGTATGCAATTTAATGAGTTTGGAGTTATACATACACCATTACTACAATCAGGATGATGAATATAGTCATCTTTTTTTTTTTTTTTTTTTTTGAGACTAGGTCTTGCTATTTTTGCTTGTGGAACTTCAGGCTCACATACCACAGACTCAAGCAATCCCCAGCCTCAGCTTCCCAGCTAGTTGGGATTACAGGCGCGTGCCACCACACCCAGCTATTTTGGGGGGACTAGGTCTCCCTGTGTCCCCCCAGCAGGACTTGAACATGATCCCTGGCCCCTGCCGCGGGTTCCTAGGCTGCTGCTTACAAGCATGTGCCACCATGCCCAGCAGGATGATGAATATAGTCATCATTTTTATTATCATTTCTTCCTTTCACCATTGTCTCCATTCTGAATATCATAATTTCTAACTCATCCAACTCTTTTTCTTTTAACTTTTCCAATGCCATAGGATTTAGTTGCTTGCAGTACATGACAGAGCAGCATGTTTTCAGATAGTTTGGAGGGTGGCACCATCTCTCTCATACTTAATAATTCAAATCGGCCAGGTGCTATCACTGCCACTGGAGATTCTTTTTTTTTTTCTTTTGTTTATTTGAGACTCACTATTTTTGGTCTCGCTATTTTTGCCTATGGAACCGCAGTCTCTTGTTGCCCGGGGTACCACAGACTCAAGCAATCCCCAGCCTCAGCTTCCCAGGTATCTGGTATTACAGTTATGCACCACCACGCCCAGCTATATTTTTTTGGAACTAGGTCTTGGTTCTTGCTCTGTGCCCCCAGCAAGACTCTAACTGCAATCCTGGCCCCGGCCATGCCTTCCTAGGCTGCTGCTTAGAGGTATGTGTCACCATGCCTGGTCTTGGAGACTCTTATATTCACCTCCTCTCCACCCACACTGCCTTTTGCTGTCCTATCTCTGGCATGGATAATGTGCTCCCAGCTCTACACACTGCATCCACCTCCTCTGTGAAACAATGTCTGCTGTCCCTAGTCTCCTTTACTATGTCTCACAACATACACACATCAAGTGCGTCTAGTCACATCAAGCTACTTGCTGTTCCTGAAAAGGACTCTGTACACTTCCCAACCCTTGCTTTTGCACAGATTTCTATTCCCATCTGGAAACCTGTGGCCATGCCTAGAGTTATGCCTGTGGTCTTCACCTTGCTTTGTCTTAACTCAGAGCTAGCACTCATGGCTAACCTCAGTCCCCCACTGAGTGTCCCAGTCACACTCTCACGCCTTCACTCTTGACTCATTGCTGTCAGGATGTGTTGGCCAGACTCTCAAACCCTTGCTCCAGCCCCTTGAAGCCCCTAGGTAACTGGAGCATTCCCAGAACTTATTAAGCACCAGTACATATTGGTGGGTAATATGAACAGGCTACCTTCTACTGCGTGGCTATTTGTGGGACTCTGATCTGCAGTAATAGAGCAAGAGGTCAGAGCTTTCAGGAGAAAAGAGAGACCATTGGGAGTTTCTTGGTTTGGGTATTTTTAATGACTAGCCAGTGGTAGGAAGGGTTCTCTCAAACTTCGGGTAGCAGTAAAAAATCATTCAAGTCTTCTAGAAGTGAATACATCAAAATATGAATATTCTTAGATACAGAAATCCACTTGTAAGCACGGTGACAATGTACATGAAGTTGGATGTAAGAATGTTTGTCATAGCAGTATAATTGTTTGAATTTATTAATCCAAAATGCCTAGATAGGAGCAAAGCAAATTGTGATATTACCGTAAACAGGAACTATAGGCAGCCATTAAACTTGTAATATGAAATTGAAAAGCAAAAATAAAGCTCTGGCTATAAAACAACTGTGGCCAATTTTAAATCGTGTATTCAATTTCTACTGTGGACTATTGTGACAGATGTTTTTAAATACATACACTTATTATATATAAACATAAGATACCCATACATAATAAAAGTCTGGGAGACCAAAATAAAAATAAGCTTATAAATTGTTGCCTTCTCTGTATTTTTTATTTTCCTCCAGTGAACAGTTATTGTCTTTTTAATAGTAAGGGATCCGGATAAATAGAGGTTACTCTTTTTAAAGAGAAGAAAAGAAAGGAAAGGAAGCTGAGTCCCTGAGGCCATCATAAGCAGAATGTCGGAAGCTGGCCTGAATTTAGAAGAGCAGTTGAATCTTAATAACATAAAGACCTACGGAATTTTACAGAAGGTTAAGCCAGTTGGTCAGATGTGCTTTAGTGTCAAGTTCTCAGATCAATATATACTTGAGGTCAGTGTCAGTGAATGGAAATGATTTGGAGAGGAGGGAGCCAGGAGGAAGAGGTGCTATCTCAGTCAATACCTTGGGTCAGACTACACACATAACCCTTCTAGCCATTGTTGCTCTGCCCCTTCCACCTCTCCTCCAGCCTCACTGCAGGAACTGGGAGAAGACTAGAAACTGCCTTCACTCTTGGAGAACTGGAAGAATACCTGTGGATGTACTACAAGAATACTAAGGCCATATGTCCATCCAGTCCATCTGCTTCAGGGACTTGGGTTTCCCTCCTCTAACCAGAGCTCAGTGGGCAGGTCAGTTCATTCCCATGCTTGGACATTTGTTGAGTTGGCATCAGAGGTATTACACAGGTTGATTTACAAAGAACCCATTAAAGAAAACCTCTGGTGTTGTTAGAATGAATATTGAAAATATGTTTGTTCCCAAAACAAACACACACTAAAACCCTGAGTGATGAGAGGAAGCTGAAGGTCATGTTGTTTAATTTTATGGTGTCAAAATGACTGGGGCCAGGAATGCCAGATAGTTGCTCAAACATTATCTCTGGGTATTTCCAGAAGAGATTAACATTTGAATTGGAGTGAGTAAAGCAGATAAGCCTCCCCAGGGGGTGTGGGCATCATCCAGTTTCCTTGGGGCAGAACAGAAAAAAGCAGGGAAGGCCAGATTTGCTCTCTGCCCAAACGCTGGAGCTAAGCAACAGATCTGCTGCCCTTAGTGCTCCTGGTTCTCAGGCTTTCAGTCCAGACTGCAGTCTTCATCGTTGACTGTCTAGAGGCCCAGTCTGAAACAACAAATCTTAAGATTGCTGCCTCCATAACCATATATCTATATATAGAGACATATATACATATATATGTCTCATATATATATTATTCATGTATATAAGTCTGGAAACATACAAAAGTTCTGGAACTTATATGCTCATATATATGAATATACATATTCATATATATATGATTGACTGTACATATCCATATATATATGATCCTATTGACTGTGATCCTCAGGAAAATTCTAATACTAAATTGAAGAAATAGAGATAGCAAACGACACTGACTTTTTTTGAAAACTTCTGCTACAGGATTAGAGGTACAGATAAAGAAGGTATTTGAGTCTTATTTTATTTTAAAGGTAGGAAGAAGCTTTATTATTGTCTTAAAAGGAAAGCTATTAAAAGGGACATACTGAATAGAAAGGAGAGCACACCGGAGGCAGAGACTGGTGTTGAGTAGAATACGCAAGGGAGTATTCTGAGCTTTGCAGACAAGTATCAGATGATGACCATGCGTGTTTGTAGTGGAAGATGTCATGAGGTGGGTTTTTCAATTCTTTCTGAAATGAGGGTAGATATGCTGGGCTGTAGGAAGGTAAAATAGCGGTTTCTTAGGAGCATGATCTAGTTTCTGAAAAGCCACCGCCTGCAACGTCTTCTTGGAAGAGATATATAGTCACAGGTGGTGTTCTTTGGGGCCAAGACATGGAGACATAGAGTACAAAGGATCATTGCCAAAAGGACTTGGGCCAGACCAGAGGCTCTGCGCTAGTCTGTTGGTTGGCTGGTTTGGCACTGAGGCAGCACCTCCCACTTGCTGGGTAGGAACCCATGAGATTAAGCCCCAACCATAGCCACCATCGCTGCTTTGGAGGCCACTTCATCCATTGCCATGGCATGGCTAGTGATAAAGCTTAGCTGGTGTCTATGGCCAATTCCTTTTTTTTTTTTTTTTTTTTTTTTTTTTTTTTTTTTTTTTGTCCTTGATTGCTTGGTGTCTGGTCCCTGCTAGTTTCTATCCAGGGCACGTTCACATAAAATAGATCTTTACACTCCGCCCAGGATCCAACCATCTATCCACGGATCTCTGTCTCAGACCTGCAACACATCATGGAGTCTTTTTCTCTTTCCATCTCTGACCAGCTTTAACACTTCTTTATTTGGTGTAACACAGTGTAGTGGCCTCCCACACGAAGGGTGGCAAGTGGACCACCCAGAACTCTGTCCACTAGAAATACTTCACTGTTTTTCAAAACCACACTGAGGGGAGCATTAATCCATTCACTACCCACACCCAGTTATCTTCCCAACCATGCGATGACCTGATCAAGTCTCTGCCAGATTATGGGGTGTTGCGAGGTAAAGACACCCTCTGGAGGGCACCCATATAGGACAAGTGGCTATAGATCCTTGACCCAAGGGCTGGTAAGCAGTGTTATCAGTTAAATGAGCAGAGCTTGAAGGAGCTGTCAGCTAATCACACTGCACAAAAGCAAGTTTTTAACCTTTGTATTTTATTAATCATTTACATATTCATGCATATGTGTGTATATATAGATATATGTGTGTATATATATATAACATATATTATATATTCCCTGGGGTCTCCCTCCACCTCATTCCCAGAGAACCCTCCTCTCCATCTTCCTGTACTCCTCCCTTCCCCCCGCCCCTCTTCCCTAGCTGCCTGCCCCAGCTCCATTGTCAGCTTATTTTGGGTTTTTCCTGGCCTTTTGTTATTCCTATACCCCATCTATAGGTGAGATCATATGGCTTCTGTCTTTTCTTTATTATTTGTTAATATAATTCCCTCTAGTCATGTCATCATAAATGCCTCGGATTTGTTGGTTTTGATTGCAGAATACTACTCCATTGTGTAAATATACCACATCTTTTTCAACCATTCATCAGTTTGGGGACATTTGGGTTGTTTCCATATCCTGGCTACTGTGAAAAAACATACAAGTACAGGTGTCTTTTTGAATTAGTGTTTTTGCATTCTAGCAAGTTCTTTCTTGGAGATCTGAGCAGCATATTTGCAAATCTGCCACAGATATTAAGTTCAAAAACCTTGTCAGGATAAAAATGTGCATGGTTTATAAATTAAGGTCACACACAAAACAGAATAACTCAGTTACAGAAGATTTTATACATACAATAGAAAGTGAAACTAGATAGTAAAAAGAAACAGTACAATATATAATATGAAATACTGAGGAGAAACCTTTACTATTAAAATCGTACTGAAAGTAAATGTTAACTCACCAACAAGAGACTCATAATTAAAGGGTATACAATATGTTGTCTTTAAGGAGTATTAAAACACAACCCAGAGAGCAGTGTGATTACTTGATACCAAATATATATAGAACCCAACAATTCCTTTCCTTGGATATAACCCAGTGAGTTATTTCTCCTGTCCATTAGTAGGTTGTACTGTGGAAAGGTTCATCTTTGCATTGCTGGTGGTGGTGGCAGAAGTGGAGGCAGCCTGTGTCCATCACTGGGAGAAAGGCTAGGTCAAGATGTTGACTGTGCCCTCTGAAGTATTCAAGGAAGGAACTAATGGAAATACCACCTGAAGTATTCAAGGAAGGAACTAATGGAAATACCACCTAATGGGTACATACATACTCGTTTAGCAACAGAAATTAATCTTTAAAATACTTGCAGGGAAGAAGTGAGAATAAGAATGGTGTACGTGAAAGAATGAGAGGCTTTGGCTTTGGGAACAGTCAAGAGACTGTTTGGTTAATAGGAGAAAGTGCCTTGTAAAAAACAGGTAATGTTTGTACCGTGTACTCATCCCTTAAACCACACCATTTTGGCCTGGTCTGCCTTAACAAAATAATATAGATTGGGTGACCTAATTTATTCTCTCATCATTTTTAGAGATGAGAAGCCCACAACCCAGGTGCCAATCAGGTTTTCATGAGAACTCTTTCCTGGCTTGTGCACATGGGGCCTTTTCTGTCAATGAGCTTGAATCAGCAAACAAGCTCTCATTATTGTCTCTTATGAGAACATTCATCGTATAGAATCAAGAGCCAATCTTTATGAATTTATTTAACCTTTAATACTTCCTTGAAGGGAAATCTTCAAATCTATAAAGCCATCCTGGGGGATAGGACCTCAACTATGAATTCTGGGGTTAACATTCAGTCCATAACACCATCCAAAAGTTAAATGAATATTGCCCCTATTTCAGAATAGTTCAGGGATAAAAGACTACAAGTAAACATAAGCTGAACCCTCAGACAAGGTACCCCTCTGTGGAAATCACTGTTCAGATGAGATGGAATGACAGGGTTAGTCAGCTAATGTACCTTCTGAGGAATTTTAACTAGGGAGAACAAGACAACAAAGTGGTGCACCAGAGTGACAAATCAGAGCCCCAACTCTGTATGACATCTTTCCAAAGTGTTATAGTTACTGTAGTTGACAAATATTTCAGAACTAGAAGAGACATTAATAATATTCTTTAAATTGATCATTTTACAAGTGAGCAAATGAAGGCCACAACACCCACTCACTGAGTGGGCATTCTTGTCACCCAATTAAGGTCTTTCAACACTTTACCTCAGTTCCTGACTGTATCCTAATACATGAGTTGACAATGAATAAGAAAAGAAACTAAACTCCATTTAACCTTTACAAGAATTAGTAGTAGTAGCAAGCCACCACCCCTTAGCTTTCATTTTTTTGATTGCAAAAGATAAATAAGTTGATGTTGTCAATACACTATCAGGTGGCAAAGATAATTTGCTCCTCCTATCAAGGGAAGAAACTCCCTGTAAAATATAGTCAAGTGGTTAAATTTTCCTGATTTTTCTTTTCAAAATGTTTCAAAACTAGAATTGAGAAATATTTTTTAGCAGGACTACTTTAGGTTCTTGTCAGGGATGTCACCAAGACAGCCTTTTACAAGGCACCTACACAGCCGTATGCTTCCATGTGAAGGAAAAAAAAACCACCACTGCAAGCATAATGAAATTTAAAAATTTTCCCAAGTGTTGCAAAACTGGAAAAAAGAACAGTTTGAGACAGATTCTTAAAGTGTGGTGAGACTGAAATGGTAATCCTTTAATCAACTAAGTACTAAATATATAGTGTTTTATAAAAGAGACTAATTTTTCAGCTATTAAGATTCATAATATAAACAGTTTAGAAAACTGGCTGAGAATCTGCAGTAGGAACCTGAATATTTGATTCATGATTTTGTGTTAAACTAATGCAGTAAAAACCTTTGATATGTCAAAGAATGGTTTTAGATCGATTCCTCCTTTGTGGTATTCTGATTGGATTAAGAAGTGAGGAGATAGTCTAATGCATCTACTAAATATATAAACCAGAAGGTTGCCTATATAATCAATTAATGATGGCCACTTTAAAAACTAAAGTTCTGATTTGTCAATAATGCTTGGCTTAGGTTTTGACACTCAAGTCAATATTTTAAGAAAAACATTTACAAATTCTAATTCAAACTCATCTGCTAGAAAAAAACCTCTTACTGCTTGTGTCAATGTCATGGACTTAAGTATTTTAAAAAGTATAGAATAGCTGGAACTTGAAAAGCTGCTGGGATGGTAGTGACACTAAAACCACTAAATTTTGGAAATCAATTGCAGTTAACATTAATTTGGGGTCAGATAAATAAATTAAAAATTAACAATGCAGGAGAATATGGCAAAAAAAAAAAAAAAAAAAAAGTGGAGTTTACCTTCCCGAAAAGTTAACCATTCACAATAAGACCACCCTCTCTTATGTTTTGCTCTTTCCAGGATCAAATGCTATCTATTTTATCTGCCTGATTAGAGCCATTTCCTAACTATTCTCAAACATAAAATACATTAGTTATTGGTACTCTATAAGGTTATGATAGAATATAAATAATTATGTAGTCACTTTGAAATGTCTCATTTTCCTACAAAAGAAAAAAACCACACAAAATCAGTTAAAGTAACAAGATTCATAAATACACTGCAGTTTAGAACCGGACTTTATTGTTACAGCCAGTTTTTATTTACAGAATATAAATCTCTTCAAAAAGATACATTCCTTCATTTAATCAATGGTGAAAGGCCTTATTAAACAGAAATACAGCCTAAACATCACATATTAAAACAGAAATATAAACAGCATCATTGAATTTATGAACATATAGCAAAAATGTATTTCTACTTAAGCAGTTACATGAATGAGGCTGTTTTTAATTTTCTTCACTGGCAACCCCATTTTAGCCACTAAACAATTTTGACTTAAATTAACAGTAGTAAAAATGTAGAAATTATATTTTAAACATGAAAATATGCAAAAAAAAAAAACCAGGAAGTATCTTATTACCAAACAGATCAACAAGTTCTCAGACACTCAGATACTTTCTGAGGCATATCAAAACACCTACATCAAAAGTTGCATTCATTTGAGAGGTATCAATACATTTTCAGTGCTGAAATGACTTGGAGCACTTACAGTATATACAAGAGCAGCATAATACTCTGTTTCACATTTGATAAACACGAATTTAAGCTTTATGCCACAATTTTCCAATTCAACATACAGTTAACGCAATGACAAATACTCATTTTGCTTTTGAATAAAGAAGAGCGTGGAGCAATGCCATGACTTCTTCCTTGTAATAACAGCGATTGTGAAATGCAAATACTTCATATCATGGAAACTTGCCCAGCTGTACAAAGGCTCCTAAATACAGTACAGTTACAGTTTCCTTTGGAGATTCCACCAACTTATAGTAATCTACTAGAGTTTAGATAAGTAACAGGAAATTTCTTAGGATTAGACAATTAAAACTTCAGTGTGTCACTACCTAAGATGAAGTAGCAGAACATCACCATCATGGCAAGTAAATGTTCTCATCTCCACCAATGCTGTTGGGGGGGTCCTTTTCCAGATCACTAGATCGAGTTTATGTGGATGTTACTGTGTCTCATAGTTCCTTTATTTAAAGTTTGGAAATTTAATACAATTCAAATCAGTCAACTAGTCCAAATACAGTATGTAATATTTTCAGCTCTTATAAATATCTAGTAAGGGTTTTAAGATGATTAATGACATTTATACTATTAATGGGTAATATAAATAAAAATGTCTATGCTTAGGGACTAAGAATATTTTACAGAGCAAATTTTTCATGAGTAGATATGCTACAAAATTCATATTGAACACAGATTTCATTTTAACCTATTTGATAAGATCAGTAGCATACTAAGTGCATTCAGTATAGGAAGAAAGTGAAAGCAGGTTTCAGGATAGAAACCTGTCAAAAACTTGAATTTAAGATGCATCAAATACAAAAGGTGTTTTCTATAAGCATTAACTTTTTTTTCCATTCAAGTAGTTAAAATCTGTGCATTTCAAATTATGATCCAGAAATGAACATTTAGGCAAAAATTATGTTCAAAAAAACTTAACTCACTATAATTTCAGTTTTCAAGTACTCTGCTAATGCAAAACCAAGCATCTTCTTCTAGAGCAACACACTGACAGACTAAGTTTCAAAGATGGGAAAAATTTTACATAAAATAATTGATACACTTTCCTGTCTAAAGACATCAAACTCAAGACAACAAAACTAACCAGACAAATGGTATGTAAGGGGGGAGGGGGGAGGTGGCTCAATATAACTAAGGTCTTTCTTTTAAAAAAAAAAGATTTTTTTTTCTTAATATGTAACTTTCTAGTCAAAGGACATTCTAAGAATGAACGAACTTAAAAAAAATCAGAGCAAATCAATTTTGAAATGAAAAAGCGGCTTTATCACATTCGTATAATTAATTTTCCTACATACACTAATTACTGCCATTTGCCTTTTGTGTAAAGTAGTGCAAGTTGCTGCCAGTAACAAAAGTCTCCTAGCATAAAGCACTGTTGACTCTATCAATTGAATAAGTGATTAATAAAGAGCTTAAGTCTATATCACTTTGGAATGCTGTGTAAAATGCTTATTAAAAGCAATTTAAAGCAGAAATTCAAACTGATAGTATCTCATTAGGAAAGAATTAAGAAGTGGTACACAAGCTTTGTGTAATGTTCAAAAAAAGTGTAAAAGTGGAGGTATCTGAGTTGGGGATTTAGGGAAGGAACTTTTTCTCCTTAAAATCTGAAAGTTTTAACATTAATGAAATTAAAATATTTTTAGTCCAGTAAAAATGGAAATACCAGTCATTAAAGGATTACTTTCTGATTTTTACAATGCCCATGGTGAACAACTTTAGAGAAACCAACTGAGACATGCTTAAGTTTATCTAAGCATAAGTTAAAAGTTCTTATTTTCATATTTTTTGTAAATTTTAGACTTAGATTCACATTGGGGTCTATAAAATTTCAAGGGTATTTTTTGTAGAAAAGGTTTAACAACCTTGAAAACAGCAAAGGATAATACCTCAGGAGTTTGCAATCATTAAATTATAATTTTTATCTGCTTTAGCAGGGAATAGTAAGAAATAGAACTCTAACAGTGTGTATCAATTTACTGCTTGCAGGAAATAACTTCACAAAAACTAATGACCAATGAGAGAATGAAGAAAAGTCATATTAGGCACTGAGAGGCTAAATAAATAAGTAGTGACATTAACAAAACCAGACAAACCCTATTTCCAGTTCCTCTTGTTATCCCAGTGTGTAGCCAGGTATGTTGGCTATTTCCAGTCTAAAACCAGAGAGCTAGATAGTTTTGTTATGGAAAAAGTTCTACAAAAGGGAACAGAATGCAAAACAATACACAATCTCATATGCAAGATACATTTCACACTAATTTACAAATTTTTATTTACACTGTTTTATATACATTCCAGGCAGACCTAGTTGATGAGTTTTGTGCTCATAATGATCTCAAATGATCATGTGAACAATATAAATTGCTACCACAACTCTTTGATTTTCAGAAAAGGTGGTAGCAGAGGGTAAGGAGGATAAATCAAATATTACTATCAGGTAAGATTATACAAGTAAGGAATAAAGAGGGGAAAACTTGAGGGATTTTGCTTGTTAAAGCATCCAGGCCACTATGGTCTATTGACTAACAGTGATTACACATGAATGCCACTTCTCTAACAATCATTTTTGTATTTACAGAATGAGCTTACTACCAAACAGTTTGAGTTATTAGGTAAGGCATTCAAGTTCCTTAGCTTAAGAATAAAAAGGACACAGCAAGCCACAGGACAATTTTAGAGGGATATTTTTCCTTCAGAATACCTTCAATGGTCAATTAAAAGGAAGCAACTTTGAATCCTACTTTGAATTCTTGCCTGCAGGCAAGAATTCAAAGACCTGCATAGGAAACAGAGCATCACAGCCCTCAACCTCTGGCCAAAGAGTGGTTGAAATATCTTAAATGTCTTACTTTGTTTCCAAGATCCACTACATACTCAGAGGGCTAAAGACAAAGTCTTTATTCCCTTTTAACACACCCCTCTATCTGAATCTCTCTAATCTCTCTGGAACTTTTACAATAATCTCAGACTAGCAGCGAGCAGTCTACCAGCAATGGCTCAGTGAATTGCTATTCAAATCAGTTTAAAGAATATGGAGTTAAGTGGAAAAACGACCTTTCTCCTCCCTAGTTCTTCAAGATATATACCGTTTCACTTTAGAAGTCAGAAAGCAAAAAGAAAAAAAACAAAGAAAAAAATGAAGAAAAAGGAATTTTGCATTTCTTCATCATTCTAAGAAAATGTTCTAGCCACCAACAAAAATTCCACCAGTAACAGTTTTTCAAATTTACTCTAACATTATATAAAAAGTTATCATTGTTTAATTGGTTCCATTCAGTTAGGCAAAATGTAAAATCCTAATGTGCTACAGTACTATGGTTTATAAAGACAGAAGTGAGCATCTGTAACACTGGGGAGGTAGAACACAAATCCCAGTCTTAGTCTAACACTACTACAGATATGGACAGATTTTAATATGCTATTTTATGTAACTAGAATTTACCATTTAAAATGGCCTTTAAGTGTTTCTACCTACTTTATTAGCTTTAAACATCTTGAAATAATCAAGTATTTTAAAGCACTTATCTGAGAATTATTAAGTCATTTGGAATAATACATCAGGCTCCCCAGAAAACTTCAGAGGATAAATCTGTAGTTGCATATTCGCAATATGCAGATCCATTAAGCCAACTTTGTACATGGGCACTTATGTGACCAAAGTGCAAAGCTTGTCAGACTAATTTTCTAAGTAAAGTTAACCATGACTGCTCAGCTAGCTCCACACAGCAGTCTTCAAAATTTGAAGCCTACTTATCTCCCAAAGATCTAAATTCCCTTCCATGTAATTGCCACACCCTCACACCTAAACAAAATTATAAGGCAAAACAAAATCAAGAGAAACCAAAACAGAAGCCCTCCTACCATGAATATTTCTGCTTAATTCACATTTTGTTATATCAGATTTTAAATGTACAAGATCAATGCCCTAAATGTTCCTTATTTAATTCTTTTAACCACATCAAAGTAATTCTCTGAATCTACATGTATCAAGTAATCAGCTGATATCATTCTAAAGACACAGGACCTAACTAAACTGTGAAACCAAATGTAAGGAATGAATCTAGAAAGGTAAAGAAATCATCTAAATGATAGTCTCTTGTTCCCAAGTATGATAAACACTTGTTTCAAAAATTAGCTGTTTATCTACTAGCTACCATTTAATAAAAAACTAAAGAGAAATAAATGAAACAAAAATTTAGTTAGGAACAGTTTGATGTAACGCAAGTTTAAAATCAAACTAGTAACTCAAATTACTATATTTAGTATATGAAAACATTATTTAATGCAAATGTTGGTAACATGAAAACATCTATTCCAGGATTATATGGTAAATATTAATATTTATACTGCCAGACTATGTAGGGAGGGGGGGAATTTTAATTCTAAGATATGTTCCCTAAAAATAAATGCTTTCCAATATTCAGTTCAAAATGATGTATCACTAGCATAAATGGTGAATGTATTTCAACCTCCTAAACAGGTATTTTTCTACGAACATTCTAAGTTATCTACATTGGTGCCTGGCATTTCAAGAGTAAATGATTCATTTTACTTACAGTGCATGAAAATAAAAAGGCTACACCGAATACCTAGAAGTTTACTAAAATTAATCTTATTAAAGGGAAACCAAAAAGTTTTCTCTGCAACATTTTCATTGCTTACACTCAACAGGCTGATGAAACAGATGAAAGCATTCACAGGAACATGTTAAATTTATAATAAATAAATCACATATAACATAGATTAAATTATCAAAGAAAAGGATTAAACCTTATACCTTTCTGGAGATTTAACAAATTTCTAATCCACCACATACTGATAGCAGTAGGTATATTCTTGACATCAGTCTATTTAAAAAATAGATTGTTTAGAAGCATAATTCGTAAAGCAAGATAACCAAATTAAATAACAGAATTTTAACAAATACTGGCTTTTTGGATTTCTTAAGAAAAGATTTACAAGCATTGTTCAGCTACTTGAGAATAATTAAATCTCTTCTTTACTCAGGCACTTTTAATGCAGTAACCTCGGGCTTCATTTTAAAGTATTGGTTAAAACGAACAATTGCATACCTAGTGAGAAAAGAAAGTAATAATAAAATTAGTCAAACCTGAAAAACGTAATCCTTCATTTATTTCCACTCACCCTCTAAGCTATTTTTAAACTATAAGATTTCAAAAGACATATTTTTAGTTTATTGCACCACCTACTGGACAGTTTCTGATACTTACAGCATTTAACAAATTAACCAAATTTCTTCACAGACCAATTAGTAAATGCAAGCAACTTTTGTAATATTTGACAGAAAATAGTAACTGCAGTGTTTCCTATGAGTTCTAAAGCTTAATCCAAAGAAAGTCGAGACAAATTTAACACATATGGCAAAATTAAACTTACCCAAGGAAATCAAACTCAATAGTGGAGTATTTGGCTTGAATCAAAGCCCACAGTCCCCAAAAGAAATGAGAAGCCTAAGAAGGGGAGAAAAATCAAGAGTAATAATTCATTTCTTTGTAAAACAAATACCAAATTGCACATGTTCTCCTTTTTCATTAACTCTGCACTACAGTTGATGTTTTAATATAAAATATCTGAAGAGTCACATGCAATAATAGTTACTGTAACTAAAGTTAGTTATCTAGATGACTACAGATCACACCAAAAGAGGCTGTAATAAATGCTAACTACTTATTAAAGTAGCAATTCCTGAAACCTTGTAGGCACAGTTCAGCACTGATAAGTACGTTTCAGTTATAACTGCTAACAAGCTTTCTTAGACATTATCAACATCCTATTTGATGCAAAAATGCAGACAAAAAGGAAAACCCAAATCTTAAAAAAAAGTAAAGAACGCTCTAGCAGTGACAAACATCTAAAAACAATTTTTACTGACTACTTCTTTCTAACCAACGATAGCATGAAGTAATCTGACTTTCTTTACTATGTCAGAGAAATATGAGTTCGAGGACTTAAAGGGAGTAAGAGAGATAAATGTACAATTAAGAGCTATAAAAGAATTGTATGCCCACTATTTTCAGTTATGCAAGACAATATTTTAAGATTTGGATTCATTAATAAGACTTTACTTTCATTAATAAGACTTTATAACTATGAATAAGGCCTTCAAGACATTTTTGGTTCAGCTCAATTCATTATAGTGACAATAGCAAAAGGTCTCTAAGAAAAAAAATCACTCAACATCTGTAGTCTTGATAATTTTTTTTTAATATTAAATCAAAATAAGTGTACAGAAATTGCTAATCTGAATTTTGAGAGTTCCAGTCTGGGCTCTGCCACTAATTCCCCTCGCATCCTGTAATAAGTCACGAACTTTTAGTGTTATAGCACTTAAAAAATGAGACTATTCAGCGATACACCTTTATAATCTATGTGTAGGCTATCTTCTTCATGCAAGTGATCAAAGAAGTCCCACAGGAGAAGTCCTATTTAAGATATGTGCATAAAGAACAAGAGGAATTATGAGATAATGAGGGAAAAAAGTGTTACAGACAGAAAGGAATAACGTATGCAAAACAAGCTTCACACATGGAATACACAGAAAACAAGATGATCTTCTGGAGCAATGTAAAGAATAAGACAAAATTTATAGATGCTATCATATGCATTTCATTCAGTGGGTCACAGGGAGCCATGAAGTAGGAAAATGACACAATCAGATTCATGAATTAGATTCCAATTATTACAAAGATCATTTTTAAAGTATGTTGTATAAATTAAAGACATTAAAAAAAATTGGAGGCATAGACCAGGAAAGGTTAATAATATATGTGGCAGACAAAAAAAGGGCCTTAAACAAAAGTTCATAAAACTAAGGCAGCTTTGGAATTGAAAGAATTTTAGGAACCAGAAGTAAGAGAATTTCAAAATAAGGGAAAAGTGAAAATGAAAGAGAACACAGAAAATTCTAGTTTCAGAATATACCAACAAAATGGGTGGCATATTAATTAAATCAAGACAACAGGATAAAGAATGAATCAATCATGTGGTCATTGGCAGGATACACTAAAAATTCAAGTCTGAAAATTATGTAATCAAATACTAGTGGAACCACAGATAGTTGATACTGATCTAGAGTTTAACACAAAGAAATTCAACTTAAATCATTAACAGAAAAAGACCAGGTAAACTGGTTAGCTAAAAAAGAAATTTTAAGAACAGTTTCCACCCAATTCTAATTTTCTAAAACATTTTAAATAGGATGGTGTTAAATTTCATTACAAAAGTATTTTGTACACACACTTTGCCTTTCTAAACAGTAAGTACTTTGAAGGAATGCACTGTTTAATTCCAATTTGTATTCTCCAATCTATCTGACCTAGAGTAACACTAAGTATTTTATATCTTATTAATATTTATAAACAATTTGGTGATCAAGTCAGAACTGTTTTTCAATGTCATGCATATACACAACCATAGCATCCAAAAAACAAACATGATAAATTTTAAAGATTTACATGGGAGTTTAAGTTACTAATATTAAACAATAGACATGGGATTACTGACTTAGAATTTACAAGCTATATGGACATTATATGAAAATTAATGAACTCAATTCCTTGAAAATAAGTGTAATTTCTTAAATGAATATATGGAAAAACTGTAAATTAAAGCAACCTTAATAATGGTCCTCATATTAATGCGGAAGCTGGCCCAACAAAAGCATTAGGTTGATTCTGAACATTATTAATGACATGGGGATAAGGGGAGACCCTCCATTCTCTGCTTAAAGATTATGTTTAAGAAGAATAAATAGAAACAGTAGGCATTCTAGGACCAGCTGGACAGCATGCTACTAATTTACCCAACAGTTCTACTGAAAACATCAGAACAGCAGGTGAAGTCATATTTCAGCATATCCTCTTACTTGAGATATATTCTGAAGACTCTGGGGAAATAATGTTTGAAGACCATGGAAAAAGTATACCTATGAGTCACTAATAGGGTCTATTTGAAAGGACTGTCAAGCAAATATTCCCCATGTCCATTGTACAAAATCACACAGAATTAAAAGTTTACAGAAAACTAAAATAACTTTAACCTAGTTTTCAACTTAGCTGAAAGCTATTCTAAAGCATCAGATCATTCTCAAGAGATAATTTCAATGAACTTTAAAAATTAAATGAATGAACTTAGAGTAAAAAAGAAGTGTCTTAAAAATAATACTAACTGAAGTACTAAAATGTCAGAAAATAACTATCAAAAGCAGATTAAGAAGACAAAATCCTGGGTAGTCATGAAAACATAATTTTAGTTGTTCTTTCAATGTATTTTTATCAGGTTAACAATATGATCCATTATTAAATCTTATGGAAAACCTCATTTCCAGTTAATCTGTCCTTGACTATCGTTCTCTTAATGCAAAGAAAATAGGTATTGAAATTAACTGCTTCACACATTTAGCCCTAACTGAATTAGAATTCATTCTTAAATAATTACTAAGCACTCACCATGTGGTCATCACTTTGGTAAAAATTGGGGTTTAATAATCAATGAAACCAAATCTGTGTACTCGTATTAAAATAAGGAATTATAAATAATCATGTTCTTTCATTATCTTGAAAAAGAATTCACAAAATGCCATGAAATGGCAAACTTTTGTAAGATGAGAATTTAGAAACTTTTAAAATTACATGAAGGCTCTTCCACTACTATAAACTTACCAATGCAAACTGGTTGACTTGAATGAAGAGTATTTCTACCTCCTTTTCAGAAACATCAGTCCCAAATCCCTTGTATTTATATTCTTTGTAGGCTTCAAGGTAAGAACGCAGCCACTGGAACTGTAGCTCTCTATCTGGATAGAGACTGTAGTCTACATCACTCACACCTAAATAAAAAAGAAAAAAAATGTACAGAAGATTATAAAAATACATTCTCTTCTACAGACTTTAATCCAGCTTACCACCTTTTGTTTCCCCAGGGGGGAAAAAATACGTAAAATGTTTCTATTTTTGGCTGAAACACTAGATGCTAATAACATTTATTAAAATAATAATTACAGTTTTCCAACTTAAAATCTACTACAAAGTACTGCTGATCACTATAATCAATTCTCAGTGCTTCAACTATATATTGTTCAAAATGTGAAGTCTGAGGCATCAGCATTAGAAATTCCAAATCTTCCTTTTAATAAGCACCCAGGAGTTTCTTGTACACTAATGTATAAAGCTTTTCCTAGAACTATGGCACTAAAGCTTTTCTGATACTCTTCAATGGCAATCAATGTATTTTATGCGGAAACCTCATAGACACAATTGATAGTTTCACAAAATTACTGACCCAAAATATAAAGTTCATACTATTTTGCTTACCAGTCAGGGTTCTTCACAAGCAGATTCAAGCCTGTACTTCACTCATCTAAACCTCTACCCTACATAAATTTTATTAACCTATAATAAGTATACTTACCTTGTACTTTTCTTTCTCTTTCCTGCAGTGCTCTCCCTTCTCTACAATCTACACATCTAAATTTTTACCTACCTTTTAAGTTTTAGCTCAATCTTTTTCTCTATAAAATCAAATTAAGATCACTGAAGTTTCTTCCTCTTTCATGTCCAAAACAATGATAATCTATATTATTAACATGGTAATAACTCATTACTTACTAAGCTGCTTTTACCTTCCTAAAGATATGTGAAAATCTGCACAGCACACATGGGGGAACATGGTCTGTATATAATGAAACTGGTGGAGGAAATTACTGGAAATACATAAATTAGAATTTCCCCTGATTTTTTTCCCCAATCCAAAGTATATAAAAATGTATGAATGTATACAAATACAAATTCAGCAATGAAAAAATCCTATTAAGAATAAATTCTCCAGGAAAATTTCCTAATCTTCATGCTTCTAAATATAATCATAGCATATATTTTTAATTAACTATTTATGTTAATATTAAAACTTTTATAATTGACAGTGGTAATAATTTCCAAAGACAAAAATAATCAGCTTTTCAATTATTAATAGTCAAAGGGAAAGTGGGGAAATTCTTGAGATTCTCTGTTTGTTTAAGTTTATCCCAAAGCCCAAGTTACACAAGGGAAACAGCAAAGAATTTTAAGTAATAACAAATGGTTTCAAATCTTAATTCTCTGTAGTTCTCTGTGACCTTTCTGAACTACTTTCCTCCTCTGTAAACTAGAAATATGACCTGACTTACACTGTATTTATGGGGAGAAAAAAATTAAGATGTATAAAACACTTCATACTCTGTCAAGTTTTAATAGAAACTATAATCATTATTTTCCTATTATTTTCCTTAGTGCGTTAAGAATGAGGTCATCTTCTCTTTCCTCCAGTAATTAAATAAATTTTTAAAAGGTCATACTGAAAAGAACCCATCTTCTTTAAAGTAAAAAATAATTCTAAAAGTATTTCAGGGGAGTGGAGAGGAAATAAAAGTATTTCAAAGGCTACTTCATTAGTTAAAGCCCCTAGATTTTACCTGCAAATTCATTGAAATGATTTCCAATATCATATGCCAGGTAGTTGTATCCAGAATATTCATAATCAATGAACTGTACATCACCTATGTGAGACACAAAAACAAAGACATAAGAAATCATATATAAGATTACAAAATCCCTATGCTATTTTGTAATTAAATAGCTTCCAATATTTTGTCTCATTGTACGTGCTTGGTTACATGCACTTCTGAGACAATGCAGGGTAAGGCTGTGAATTTTATGGCAATGAGCTTTACAAAATTCAAATTACTTATCTTGGTCAACAGCTTCTTTGTGAACACTAATGTCAACTATATTAGACAAAAGGCATATAAAATATAATCATTCTCCAGGTTCAAACAAAAATAAAATGTCTTTCACCACATGGGGGCATCAGTTACTTAAAAATTCAAGTTTAATAAGAAATGAAAACTGATCTTTGGGAACTGGTACCTAAGCAATTTTAACAAAAAAATCAATCTGCAATATTCCAACAGAACTGACATGCTTATCTAGATATGGAAATCAAATATAAACTTGGCAAGCCTTTAAATTCTGTGAATCCTACAGTTATCTAACAATATATGCCATCAGCTTAACAATATCCCTAATTTAAGAGATTCTATACAATCAAACACTATACTTTCCTGGCATGCTATGCAACTCAAGTTTCCAATAGCAAGGCTGAGCAGCACTTAGGTGGTGTTTTATCTTTTTTTTTTCCAAAGCAAAGTTATTTTTAATTTTTTTGAGAATATTTCCTATAAGCTAAGTCAAAATCAGTTATGTATATATGCATATTTCAGTACAATTTTCCAAAGACAATGTTGTTCAAGGAACATGCTACTGTTTAGGAAATCTTGACTTTTAAGTACTGAGTATTACAATGCCCTTAGTTTCATAAAGATAGACCTCCTATTTCTTTATAAAGAGATAAGAAAGAAGAGACAGAAATTTTTTAAAAGATTTCTAAGTGGGTCCACTGTCAACACCAGGGATCTTCACAAACTCTAAGGTTTACAGAGGCAAGCATTAAATGAACACAGAGCAGAGATGGCTCTGAGAACAGCATCTAAGCCACTTATATTGAGAAAATATGTAGCATATGCTTAATTATAGTGTCTTTTAAACAGCAAGCTGAGGTAACAATAAATTCCTGGTCTACATACATGGCATTTCCCCCAGAAAAAGAGCTTCTGAACTGTAACATCCTGGTAAGATTGCATGTTTAATTTGGGGATGGATACCGACCATATACAAACTCAAAAAAATGCAGTAATATAACAAAAAATGGGATGATGGGATGGCAATGGTGTATTTAACATATAAGCAAAAAAAATTAATTTTGTGTAATTTCATTTAAGTACACTATTGTGAACATGTATAAAAATTCTAGAGTAAAATTAAAATCATCAAAGCCCAGTTATCAAAATTCATGTTGAAATAATAAATGTAAGGTTTTAAAATTTCGCAGATAATAAATCACTATAGTTCAACCACCACACCACTAGTATTACATGCTTAAATTCACAAAAAACAAAAACTAAAACAAAAAAACCTATCCCACACAGAAAGTCTATAGTTAACCCTAAATCACATTATTAAACTGTAGTGGGAAGACGAATCATGTTTTAACCAAATTACTTTACTAAAGTACAGAATGGAAAGTCAGAATATGTTTTAAATGTTTTTTCTAGGTACTACTTGAAATGAGAGTTAAGTTCTACCACCTCATGATAAAATACTCTGCAGTAATTAAAACAAAATTTCATTTCCCAAAAGTATTTAATGACCAGGGAAACAATGCTATATGGAAAAAGACAACAAAATAATAAATTTAGTGATTCAAATCAAGGTACTATGGTGGGGAGGCTATACATTTGCAGGGGACATGGGGGAAATAGGTGAGCAGAAATAAACCAAAACAAAATGTTTCCGTTTCAACTGATTTCATTACAGGTGATAGACAAGTGACCTTTTTTCTTGTATTTTTAAAACTCTTTACAATAAATATTACTTTTAGAAAGAAAAAAAAGTTAAAAAGATCAAGATGAATCCTCTAAATAGAGAGAAGACACTAAGTGTTATGACTTAGGAGAGAGCTATTAACCTGACCTTTCGGGAAATCTGTTTCAAGACAACTTAGCAAACTGCACAACTGAGCCAACCAAACAATAATAATTATAAATATAGCATTTTAAAAAATGTAGCTGTTGAATGCTATAGCTCTTTAAGCACAAATTCTTGTAGAGCTCATATTAACTGTTATATGCCAATAAAAATACACAGCCCAGTCCTGAAGTGTACTTTTGCCACATAAACAAAAGCTTGAATTCCAATTTCCAAAATTATATTAGAATTTGGCAAATATAGTTAAAATGGCAGGTAAAACATGCCTGCCTGCACAATAAATACAATTTTAAATAAAGCATAGATTATATTAACAAAAGTTAAAATCTGTTTCAGTATAAAAATTTTAGCAAGGCTTTTCTGTAGTAGCATTAATTCATTAAAACTAGCCTTTATCTTTAAATGCTATGTTGAGTTTATAAATAATGAAATTTAAAAAAACAAGAAAATGAAGCTAACAAGATACAGATGAGGCTGTTACCAGGCTCCGTGCATGTGAACAAGTGATGCGATAAACCTCCAGTCAGTGCGTTTAAGAAGCACGGGGTGCGCCGCCACATGGCAGCAACAATGGCATACCTAATCTGTAGCAGATGAAGAAAATTTGGCAAACTCACATTTTACAAGACACAAAGCTTAAAAGGAAAAAATTAAAAAAAAAATCTGCATTAACTATTCTTTGTCAAACTATTGCGAGCAAAGTGGAACTCAACCTTAAATTTAATCTTCTGCAACATAATAAAATTAAAGAGGTCTACTCTTATTTCAGGTGCCAGAAAAATCAAATTACTGCAAATGTGTTTTCTACCAACAGAAAGTAAACTGACATCTTTATCTTCTACAAATTTAACTTCTACCTTCTAAAATTCCCAATTATTCGGGGGAATGACCAACATTACCATTACAGTCAATAGTTTGTATAAACATGACTCTCATTAATTCTTTAAGAACTGAAGCTTCATAAGTGGAAAGAGAATGCTTCCTAAAGTTTCCTAAGGAGGATATTTTCAATTTTCCAAATTCTCAAGGGATTTTTGACCTCTCAAAAGTGGAAGAACTACTACCTTAAGAGCTAAGAATCTTTGTATATGTAATGGGTCATAGATTAATGAATAAAACTAAAAAAGTCATAGATTAATGAATAAAACTATAATCTGAATTTTTAAAGGCCAATTTTTATTATTTCTCATTTATCTTCACAGTAATGAAATCCATACTTTACTAACTTAAAAATATTGTTCAGATCTGAGCTGAAGTCTTTGATTTTTTAAGTACTTTATTAAATTAATAACTTTTATTATTTTATTATTAGCTAAGGTTATATTCTCCACATGACATTTTTTTGGGGAGGAGGGGATTCCTTTATTTTGTTGCTGAGAAAGGGATAAAAATAAAATACCATATAGTCTATATGAGAACCTATAAATCGCTTCAACTCACTCTATTTGCTCTCTAGTATTACATAAAGAGGAAAGGGAACAGACAGAAAATGTAACCATGACTGTTCTCTTATATAGAATATTCAGCCCTGGTAAACTTTGGCTTGATCATTCTCTCAGCATTCATCTTCCAACATAGTATTCATCATTCTAGGCAAACACCTGTTTGGAAATCTGTCACCTCCACTACATGGCATATGGCTTCCTGGAGGGGCAAGAGTTCCTTATATCTTTCATTATGCAGTCCACAGAGAAATCCCTGTCACACAGCAAGTATTCAGATGCTTGCAAAATAAATGGAGTTACTGGAGAAACCATCGACATACAATGATAAACATATATGTTGGGGGTAGGGGGTTATGAAATGCTAAAGAAAAGTAGCATTTCTGACATTTGTATCCACATGTATGAACATAAAGCACACTGAACGTATGAGTAAAGAAAAAACACTAAATTACTATTTTAAGTAGCTTTTCCTAGCTGTTCAGGTTTTTACAGTACAAGTTATGTTTCTATTAACTTACTCTGGGATATTCTATGTTAGCTTATCCTTCATAAAAACATCCTGGAAAATACAAATTAACAAACAGAAATTTTTGTATTTTCTTACATTTTAAAAACAACCAACAAAATCTTAATTAAAATATCAGTAAAACAACCACAATTTTAATACTGCCTTTTCATGAATAATAGAGTGGGTAATATATAAAGTCAGGTTTAAAGAAAAATCTGGTATACTCTAGAATTCCCAGAGAAAGCATTCTTAAAAATCATTCATTTGTGTTTTCCTAACAGCTATAAATCAGTTCCTTGAATTTTGCTGACAGAAAAAAATGATTGCTATTAGTGAAATCTGATATTATATATTAGATCTTTATATGAAACTTTATTATAAAGAAAAGGGGACAAGGAAGAAAAACAAAACAGCCACTAGTAAACATTCTGACAGCATCAAGACATAAGACAACAAACTCAAAAGCTTTAGTAATTACTTCTAATGTCAGCAACTAAAAGAATTAGTTGAAATTAATATACTAGATTGAAAGTTAGTCAATAAGCAATAATATAATTTGTTCTACTTAGTACATATTCTTTATTAATTATTAACTTAACAGATGACTGGTAAATCTTAATAGTTCTAGAATAAAAGCCACAGCTTGGTTTCCTTATTATGTAACAAATTCTATCATATCATTAAGCATTCTTTTCTTACCTTTTTAAGATGTCAATTCACTGAAGGCAAGGTATGGGCCGCTGTTTACCAATCACCTAATTCCTGGCACTTACTAACTTTTCAAAAATCTTGACAGCTACCACAACTTCAGAAAGGAAGCTCACTCTTCTGCCATATTCCTGAGTCCTGTCAACTGACATGGTGAGAACAGGTAGAAGCAGTAGTTCTTCCTGCAAAGCCTACCAGTTCCTGTAGCACTTGCAAGTGTAAATGCCTATAAACTACAGGGAATTCAGTCTTCATGTGCATGTGTGTATGAACATCCACAGACACATACATAAAAATATTTTTAAACTTCAAGACAGAGTATGTTAAATTGCATTTAAAGACAAAATGAATTGTCATATTTATGAACCATGCATGATTCCACTAGTTATAGGATACAGTTTATCCTGACTTACAGCAACCATCTTCAGAATTAGATATATTTTGAAAAATGCATCCTATAAACATAATACAGGTGATGGCAAACCTTGTAAGATCAGGTCAAATCTAGCCCATTGCCTGTTTTTGTAAATGAAGTTTTGCATAAACACAAACAAATGCATCAATTTCTGTATTGTAACCCGCTGTGTTTGTGCTAGAACAAAGAGCTGAAGAGTTGCAACAGAGACAATATATATAGTATAGAGAAGCTTAAATATGACTGTCAAGCCCTTTATAGAAAAAGTTTGCCAACCCCTATCATCGTTTAATAGTTGCAACTAAGTTGCTAAGTTCCTAGTCCACTACATTATATGTGTTGTTTAAATTCTTGTCATAATCATTTGATGAAGTAGATATTATCTCTAAGTCACAAATAAAGCAAATTAAAGTCTGACATTATCAACAGTATAAATCTGTTAGACACACAGATTTCCAAGTTTATTTACATAAATTCTTGTTCAATTGTTCTTGGATGGGGCCCAAAAACCTGCATTTCCCTCAACTACCCTAGCTGATTCTGGTGCAGATAATCAAGGATCTAAGAAGCAACAAAGAGATAAAATGGCTTGTCTAATATTAAATACCACTTAATCCTGTGTGTGATAAAGTGGGACCTAAATCCAAATGTTTGGTTCTAAAACCTATACTCTTTCTGACTTCGTGTGATTGGAAACATATATGTTTTCAAGAACTAACTATAATATATAAAATCTAAGTAGTACTGTGGTTGAAAATCATATGTGGAGACCTCATGATAATTCAGTCATGATATTTTATCTGCACCTCTGAGAAATTACAGATCTGACACATATACTATAGAGAGATACTGAGCTTTACCATGTCAAGGCCAGTGCACTAGTTTTTAATCTCATTATTTATATATATATATTTGTATCTCACAGATTGGTACAAAAAAGGTGAGACCCTAAGATTGAATCACAAGAATGACTTAAAAAGTGGTAACAAATCAAGCATGTTTGTGAATATAAATGAAGCTTTGTCATTTTTCTATGAAGACATTATTTTAATTCTGAAAGACTTGGCTTTTAGCTGTTATTAACAAGGTAACTAACCAGCTGAGAAGCTAAAGGATTTTGCAGTCCATTATTTCTAATTATTAGATTATTATTCTTATTCTTGCTGAGAGTGTTATCATTAGTATATACTAATGCCAATCTCAGATACATTATGTTATAGAATATATCTTTTTTATGTAGGTGAGGAGACATGGTATCTTTTTCATATAAGCAAGATAAGCTTCTTATATTACTTCAAAACAACCATTCATACCTTATTTAAAATAGAATGGGGATTAATCAACAGAATTGTCTTCTTGTCATACTTTCTTAGGTGTTAAGTTTTACCTGAACAGCATGCTAACCATATTTCTTCATGCTTATATATCAACTAATCACACAGGAACTTATTTTTAATAAGCATCACAGGGCTCAAACTAGACACTAACAGACAAAATAACACCACTGTTTAGGAAAAAGAACATCACTATAGTTAACACATAAACATAACCACAAAGACAAGAAAAAAAAATCGTACATAATAAAGACTTCTATGAAAGAGGGCAAACTTTTAAAAAAATATATCAAAATGACTACTCAGTAACTGAAATTTGCTCTACGTAGGAAAAGAAAAATTAGACGTCAAAGTATGGCTGAGATAAGACTACCTTAAACTCTTAAAGCCAAACTGAAGCATAAAGATTTGAATTGAAAATATGACAAGTTTTCATATCACTGACTGAATTTGGATATACAACTGGCTAAATAAAACAACAAAAGCATTTTTTTTAAATACATAAAACAAAGTAATCTGATTTTTTTGGTCCCTTTTGAGTTTTATAAAAAACAAGTTTGCTATGTGAAATGAATATGCAAAAGGAACTTAGAAAATAAAAATATGGAAGTTAAAATTATATTTCAAAGGAAACAACAGATCCTCTGATTAACTTGCAGTTAAAAATAAAGCTGAGTGTCCACTTCAAACGTTAAGATGAAGCCCCTCACTTGAAATTCCATTATAAAAATGTTTTATTAGGTCTTGCACTGGACTTAGTATTAAAAGCTAATACATTGGCTTTAGTGCATAACTCATCATCTTGTCTCACAAATGGCATTGAGATTTGGTTACTAGTATATGATATAGTACACATAGACTGTGACAATTATACATACAGATAATAAAAAATTAAAGGACACTGTCAAGTGCTTAGTTTCAGGGTAATCTGAAGTTTTTTGTTTTTTTTTTAATGATCCCAATCAGAGATTTAAGACATTTAAAATAAAGGTAATATTAATAAAGATCAGTATATTTTTAAAAAATAAAATCCCTAATCCATATCAAACTATCAAATATAAAAGATACTCAAATTTGTTTTTGAATTTATGTGTCATTCTACCACCTTGACAGTGTTCTTTGGTTGGTTTTCTTCAAAGTTACAAATATTTACAATTTTTGCACTAGCATAGCCTTGATGTAAAATCTAAAAAGGAACATAAATAATTTAAAATAACTATGATCAATTAATTAGAAATCTTCAGTTTTAGTATTTTCACAACAGCATACTTTTTGATTCAAAATAACCAACTCTAATCTCTTCAAGACTCATTTCCTATAAAATGCAGCACTTTCATAGATTCAATAGACTTTTGAATTAACATTAATTCTTCAGGCAAAATAATATCTTTAAATTTCAATTTAGTATTGAATTTAGTATTGAAGGCATCTATCATTTAGCAACCAAACCCCAAACCACTTTATCCAATAATATAATACAACCAAGTTTTTCTTAAATATGAAGAGTTTGAATACAGCAAGATATAAACAATCACCAAAAAAATGCATGAAGAAGTCTCACTGAATACCTCAAAAACGTTAAAACTATTTACCAGAGCTTCCTAACTACTACTACTTTAGTAGATATAAACTTTAGCAACTACACATAACATTTCCTCTGACTGGGCTCTCTCCTTAGCATCCAAATATCTAACATATCAACATAATGAACAGGTAGTTTTGTTTCTAATACTGCTGTCCTTCCCAAGATTGAGAAAATTTCTGTTTATGAAGCAGTGAAAGGGCAGTTTTATCAATAACTCCCATTACAAGCATATTCATACAAACCATGAGTTACCAGAAAGATTTTACAGTTAAGCATATAGAAAGTCATTGTTTTATTTTTTCATTTAAAACTCAAACAGGAACAAATTGTTCCTAATAAACCAAACTAAGAAACATTTTGTGTAAGTATATAGAATATATTCCTCATTTAGCAGTTACCACTTTGAAGCCCAAAAGAAAACCTTAAAAGACTTCATGTAAGTTTTTAATCTTCCATTTGAATTAAGTTTATTTATTGATACAAAAATCAAAAGACCATTAAGAGAAGACAACATTACTTACGGATAAAGTCAGACACCTACCTTGTTTCTCATTGTAGATTATATTCTTACACAATAGGTCATTATGGCAAAGCACAACAGGTGAGCCCAGTTTGGAAAGACTCTCCTTCATCCAAGTCATCTCTTCCTGAAGAATCTGAGAGCTTGGGATATCACTTAGGAACCTTTCAGTTTTAAAAGAAGAGTTGTATCTTGTTTATATTAATGACATTTTTCATAGTTTGAAAAAGGATTAAAATCTATTTTCATTAAGTTCGTTCAACTTAATTATACACACTCCTGAACTAAAACAATAGACCAATTATTCCAAAAAGTGGAATAAACTGAACCAAGAACTTAAACATGATTAAAAAGAAACTGAGCAACAATTAAAAGAGTAGGGCATAAACAGTTAAAACAGTGAGCAATAGGGCTGAGAAGTTAAAAAAAAATCACTATAAAATTGAGGAGGTAGTAATGCTAGCATTTACTAAGCACTATCCAAATGCTTTACATTCATCTCCATCTTACATACAGGGAAACCAAGACACAAAGAGGTTTAAGTACATTTTAAAGTTGCAACAATGACAAATAAAAGAACTGAAATATCTAAAGTCTGGAAGGGTGAATGCAATAAAAATTTCACCTGAGTGAAATTTACACTTCAAAGTCAATAGACATTTCTACTACTGATAATTATTCTATGATCACATAATCATAAAGAATGTACCATATAACATGATTATATACTATAATATATTCTGTTATACTATATATAATAAAAGTATTATCTTTTATACCAATCTGCTTGGGAGTGGTGAGAAACTGAAAAATGTGGAAGGTACTATGAAACACAATTAGAAATTACAGCATTTTGTTCTACACTCCTCTTTATTATTCTGTATTTGTATTAAGTTGATTAAAATAAACAGAAAAAAATGGGCTTCTAATTCAACAGCAGCAGACTCAAAAAAACTACTATTGTGATTTTCTCAACAGATTAAGCCAAGTTATCTTCATTTTTCTCTAGTCTCTCAAACAGTATACTGTTTTTCCACTTTACTGTACTACTAAATTTAATAAAGTTTCCTATTCAGATGATCACTACCTCTATTTTCCCAACCACTGCATCATTCTCGACACACAGCTTCCAAAAGTACTCCTTATAACACTTTTCAAAATGGTATTAACTGTTCAAAAATCTATTAATAAGGTAGAGTTGAACGGAAATACTATGATTCAAGGATTATGAACATAGTAATTGCAATTTTATAAAACAAACAGGAATGACAAACATAAAAAATATTTTAGTTATTTTTTAACGCGCTAGTTGAATGCCATCTATTGGGGCAGAATACTTTTGTCTTGTTATCACAGTGAATCTCTAGCTTTTCCAAAGTATCACTGGTTAGTGATAAGGATTTCAAGTATACCTTGGATAATCTAGGAAATATACTTACTTAACCCTTTTAATAATAATTATTTTAAAATTGCAGTTATACAATATGGGAGGGTCATACCCAAGGGGAACAAATACCATACAAATAAAGCCAATGTTGTATGAAAATTAGAAATAAACAAAAAAAATAAATGAACAAGTAAACAAATAATTTGTTTAAAAAAGGAAAAATAAATAGAATAGCAGCTAACATTGTCTTAGTACTTTTTCTAAATCTAAGTATAGCTCTAGCTCCATTAATCCTCACAAAAATCCTAAAATAAATATACATTTTACAGATGAGAAAACAAGTTGCTTATCCAAGATTACAGAGTAGAACTGAAATTTGATTTCAGTCTGTCTACCTTCAGAGTCCTGTACCCTTAAGCATATGGTACTACACACTGCCTCTCAAACTTCATGTTAAAAATCAAGAAAATCATGCATTAACTACTGCTATCTACTTCATTAGTTTCTCAAAATCTTTCAATAAAATAGCTACTTTAAAAAAAGATTTGTTTTTATGCTATCACCTCCTCCAAATACCTAGCACATGAACACACTTTCAAAAATTTGCCTCAGTTAAAGGGGTATAATGCCCCAACCCAACTTAATTCCTGGCAAATTACCTGAAATACAAACATATGCACACAGCAAATTAAACTAATCTTTAAATAATCAAACTTATTCAACAATACAGCTTTTCCCCCCCATTATAAAAAAAAAAATGTTTAAAAACAAAAAATGCATAGGCCCTGTTTACGGTGTGCCTAAACATAGAATGTCTGAACACAAAAGCTGAAGTATTCAAGTAAATGTTATATATAAGCAAAATAAAATGTCCAATTGTGTACTAGAACTAATCACACTATGTAAAAATATGTTCGTGTAATTTAGATTAAAAATGCTAACTTACAAAGTTGTTTTGCTTTTTTGGTTTTTTTTTTGTAAAGAGACTAGGTCTCCCTATGTTTACCCAAAGTTGTCTCGAACCCTCAGACTCAAGTGATGCCCAGCCTCAGACTCCTGGGTACTGGGGTTACACCACGCCCACCTCTTAAAAAGTTTATACACAGAAAAAGTATGAAATGCCTTAGTCAATGCGAACCTAAGAAGTCTGAGTTTTCAACCTCTTTACAAGAACTTAGTCACAGTTAGACAACCCTAACTCATTTACACTCCAGTATTAATAGACTACACTAACGGAGCACTCTAGGTCTATTAAAATAGCTTTAAACAAAAATAAAATTTGTTAAAGATCCCCAACTGCCAACTCATACTATGCAAAAATGTACCTATTCATAGTGATCTTACATTTACCTCTTAAAAAAATTTTATATATGTTTCTTGTTCCTTCACATCTAATGCTTCACATCTATTGTTGTTGCTGACTAGGAAAGAGAGAGGAAGCTATTTCTGTAGGGAATGAATGCTTGTTTTACTTAAGTATGAAGAGATAAACCAAACCAGATTTCATACACAGAAACCCTATAGTTATCTTTGAAGCCTATTATCTAACAAAACAATGTAAAATGTAATTACAAACATACACATAATTTTACCTTTTATTAGTGGCTTCATCTGTAAATCCTGTGGGAATAAGAGAGAAATATTTTCCCATCTTCAGCCATAGGTTAGATTTAGGGATCCAACCATTGTGTGCATGGATAGCATGAATTTTAGCAAGCTGACGCGCTATTAGCCTGTTTAAAAGCAAAGTGACAAAAAAAAAAAAATTAAGCATTATAAAGTTCATATGTATTCCAAGTAAAATAAAAAAGCCCATGTGCATTTGTTTTATAACACGTTTCATTTTTTCCTTATGTAAGATTCAAAATAATTTCACAAATAAACAATAACAGATCAAACAAGTATTTAAAATCAGTGAAAAAAAGATAACCTATTTTGATGATACAAAGTTTGAGACCAGCAGCACAACACACACTGTAAATTATCTCAAGACAATAAATATTAATCAAATATAATCAATCTGCAGTGATTTTAGAGTCTCTGAAGTCACTGAGGTAAAATGGCAAAAAGGGAGTAAAGTAAAAAAAAGTGACTGCAGATAAATGGATTCTAAGTGTTAACAGTAAAACTGCATGATGCTAGAATCACCCTTCTTACTATAACAACAAAGCAATGTAAAGTTGTGTGTACCTGTATCTGTACCATCTTTTTATCTACAGAATCTAGCACAGCAAGTGCTAACGGAGGAACTATTTAGAAGTTACCAAAAAGTCTGCAGACTAGTAGGTATAAAAATGACTTAATATTTCACAGAAAGAGCTTAAATCCGGTAAGTTTTCAAGATGGGACAATCTAATGTAATGCTCTTCAAAGTACAGCCCAGGGTGGCACCACTTAAGAAGCCTGAGGTTCCATTTCAGCTACTGAATCACAGTCTCTGGGAGTGGCCCCCAGCACTCTGCATTTTGAATTAAGACTTCCAAGGTGATTCTAAATCCATGATCAAGGTCTGGGATGACTGATATAATGTTCTTATTCTGCAGTGTTGTTAGTACTAAAATCAAACAATGGAAACTTCAAAAAGGAAAAAAAAATAGCATATGATGTCACTTTACAGGAGGTACTGTATGACAGTAGTCATAGACAAAAAGTAGAATGATGGCTGTCAAGACAGGGTAGAGAAGAGTGGAAAGCTGTTGTTTACTGCATAAAATATTTGTTTTTGCAAAGTAATTATGAAGATTAGATACACAATAAAGAGAATGCAATAAATACTACTAAATTATATACTTAAAAAATAACTGATAGTAAATTAAAGATATTTTACAATTAAAATGAAAACCTTAAAGTCATAAAAATGTAATTCTTAAAAAGACCTAATTAGAGCACTTCAATTGTTTTTCTAATAATAAGTTTCATATACAGAAACACTGCAAAAAAAACTTCATTAAGGTAACTTAGCATTATTTAATAAGCTGTTAGTTGCATTGCATATATAACACATTAACTTAAAGATTTCTGATTTTTCACTATCATAGCTTGGTCATTTACAAAGTCCAATAGGCAATATTTTGCTGTATTAACCTTAAGACAAATGTACTTCAACTCCCCTTCTCAATAAAGTCACATGTTTGAAAATTTCAAGATATCAGAGAATTTCCTCAAATATCCAGTTACACCTCTTAGAAGCACCTAAAAAATTAAGAGCATTATAACATTAACAGGAAGTTTTTTTTGTTTCTGCTTTTGTTTTAGGTAAAAATTTTATTTTCCAGATTAGAAAAATAGCATTCTTAGAAAGAGGAAGTTTTTGAAGTAGAAAATAATCTCTAATTCTACCATACCAATAGTTTCAGTTTTACCACTCCTTTTGCATTTACTACATTAGCAAATCATTGCCTGATTGTAGCCACAGTTTAGTCAATAAAACTGAATTTTTCCTTAGCACTGCATCCATTATTTTGTATGTTTTAGACAATCCTCAATATTATCTTTTTGTGAGATAATACTTACCTGTGTTGTTGTACCTTAGTTGTATCTTTAAAAAAATCATTACAGAATAGAGCATTATCACTTTATTTACTATGCACTGCCTTTGATTTACAAATGACATTATCAATTTTACTTGTAATCAATCCACAAACACCAATAATTCTAAAGCAACACCCTCAACACTGAAAATCAGTGATCTTTGGTTATCCTTTTTGATAAATGTGCAATAACTTATTTAATCTGCTTTTCCCCAATTATGCCTGTTGCTGGCAAGATTCCCAGGCCAAGAGGTAGTTTTTAAGAAAGCTCTGATAAGAAAATTCCTAGTGAAATTTAAAATTTTTTTTCTCAAGATCTCAACAATACCTGATTATTACAAAAAAAAGTTCAAATGAAAAGATCATGATAAATTTCCTAAACTAGTTAGGAAGTAATCTCACACAACCGGTCTTTTCTTATAATTTCATTCTCTCAGTCTCATTCATTCTCTGCCTAATCCTTTAAAGTCCAGTTCATATGTGATCTAGAGTAGCATATCTGCTTTCCAATATACCATAGTAAATGATACTTTTTGGGAAACATTTTCTGTTCTCCTGTGTAACTTTACTTAGCTTATTTTCCCCACAAGATTATTGTCTATCACAGATTATAATTTACTAGTATAGAGGAGGCTAAATTATTTTTCCTCTTAGAAAAAACATAAAGTATCTTTTATATTCTATCATAATCATAACACAGGAAAATAACTTTGTCGGAATAAGCCAAATCAAGAGAGTTCTGTGAACTCTGATCAAAATTTACTGAAATTGTAATTAATTGATACAAACTGCTGCAGATGAGGGTGACTTAATAATAATGACTCAAAATGTGATAACTAACTTCAAATTGGTAATAAACATTTATTAATTGTCAAAGATCTTTTTCACCATAATTACACAACATTCATTTTTCAAAGAAGAAAAGCTAACTAAGCATGTCATCCCAAATTTTACATCAGTAACCTCCAAAGTGCCATAACCATCATTTATTCAATTGCTTATTTGATTCTTCTTTAAATAAAGTATTTCACTGTATTGGTTTTTCTTTTAGTATTTTGTTTCTAGATATTAACAAAAAAACTAAGTTTTTCATTATGTACTGAACACTTAAATATGACATAAAAGAATTATATCATTTATTAAACATCAAAATAAGTAAATAACAAGTACTCATAAGGCCTATTAACCATATCCTCTTACAAAGAGCTCCTTACAGTATCTTGTTAATTTCTCAGCCTCTGCTTTTCTTTTTTTCAAAACTGTGGATCAACTCATCACTTATTGCAAGTCAACTATCATAGAATTTAACTGAATGTACTGCTACTTGGTTTCTATCAGTATATATTTTAACTTATATGTCATAGGCCTACATTAGTGTTGCAGACACACACTCAGACACTCTTTAAGTAAGCAGATCTAGTGAAGTACAGAAAAAGACAAAAGACTAAAAGCAGTTTTTAGGTTTACAGCAAATTTTAAGAGAATGTTTATATACCCTCTCCTCCATGATCAAAATCTCCCACCAGAGCAGTACATTTAATATAACTGAAAAACCCATACTGACACATCACCATCACCCAAAGTTGTACATTCTGTGGGTCCCAAAAAAAGTGGCAGACATCCGCCATGAAATTATCATACAGACATTTTCACTTCCCTAAAAATCTTGATGTATTTCCTTCTCTCCCTAACCCTTGGCAATCATTGATCTTTTTTATATCATAGGCCTTTTTACATGTTACAGCTCCACAGTTTTGCCTTTTCCTTGTTAATTGATTTGAGTTACTGTTACCATATTTGTGACTATTAAACGCCAAAGCTTTGATGAAACTTCAGTGTTCTTGGGGAAAAAAATTTTATTCTAGCTTTCTACTTGAAGTTATTTGAAAATATCAATTATGAGACGCTTCCCCATTAAACCAAAATTTCTATTAAGCCTAACAATAATTTATTTAAAATGATCACAAAACAATATTAAATAGGAAAAAAATTTCAGACTCATTTCCTTGAGTTTATTTAATCCTACAAATTTTCATGACTTATCTTTTATAAAGCAGTGTAACAATAACAAAGGCTTTACTATCTTCCTTTACATCTTATGCTACTTTTTCAATGAATAAATTGAAGGCTTACTCATCATGTGTTTTCTTTTGGAATGTACTTTTTCTAGTTATGTGATCTTAGGCAAATTACTTATAATCTTCACACCTTGTTTCTTTTTAATTGAATCTATAATGTATACCCCAGAAGTGTTATGAGCTGATTTTATTAATAAACTTAGGTGCTTAGAACAGTATCTAGTTCATATGTGCTATATCAACATTTCACCATGGTATTTCAATTTCCCAATTAATAGAACTGTTAAAATACATTTACTATCATTTCTTAGTATTTACTTAAAAAATTAAATGTGAACTTCTACTACAAAATGAGCTGGGCGTGGTAGCGTGTGCCTGTAATCCCAGCTACCTGGGAAGCTGAGGCTGGGGATTGCTTGAGCCTGTCCTGTGGTACCCCGGGCAACGAGAGCCTGCGGTTCCATGGGCAAACATAGCAAGACCTAGTCTCAAAAAAAAAAAAAGAATCTACCCAAAAGACACTAAAACACTAATTCAAACATGTACTCACATGTTTACAGCAGCACTATTTACAATAGCCAGGATATGGAAACAACCCAAATGTCGCAAAACTGACAAATGGATAAAAAATTTATGGTATATTTCTACAATGGAATATTACTCAGCCATCTAAAGAGAAATCTGATGCATCTGTATTAACATGCATGGACCTAGAAGGTATCAGCTAGCAGAAATAAGCCAGAAAGAAAAAGACAAAAGTCAGATAGTCTCACTTATAGGTGAGATATAGGGAAAACAAACAAAAGGTCAAGAAATAATTAAAACAAACAAGCTGACAATAGAACTAAAGCAAACAGCTAGGGAGGGGTAAGGAGAGAGGGGAAAAGGAAATCAAAAAAGGATGAGCACAAAAGCTCAGGATGATGGTGACAGGTGACATGGTGGTGGGAGAACCCCAGGGAATACAATGATGCAAAAAAAAAAAAATATATATATATATATATATAAAAATTTTAAAATATACATACACAGATACCTACCTGAAAATGGCAGGGTTGCAGACATGCTTTGTATCCAGAGCTTCTCCCTGTATAAATTCATAGCACAGTCCGTTGTTGAAGGTGCAGTAGAGTTGCGGTGCACAGCCATGAGCCTGCAACACTCGGAAACTCTTCACTTCCTCGTCTCGGTCCACTAACAACTCAGTTTTATTGCCATAAATTCGCACCAGGACTACATCCTCCATTGCATTATCAACGTAACAGCCAATAAGTTTATTTGTGATTCCATCTGTGAAAAGCTGTCAAAAAGGAAAAAATGGAGGGAGAGAAACAATTATATACTTTCATGGTATAGAACAGAGTAACTGGAAAATAATTAGATACTAATTAAAATAATCTACTTTTTAAGATGAAAAGACTTGAATATGTTGCCTCACATGTCAATAATTTTATAGATTTAAGCAAAAAGGGTATTATTTAATATATTACTCTTCATTTCACATGTAGACAGTGTTAAAAAGATTTTTCTTGGCATCTATTGCCTTGTGTCTACTATGTGTCTTGTGTCTATTATGACTGGAAATGTGCTTGTGTGTGTGTGTGTGTGTGTGTGTGTCTGTGTATACACATACACATCATTCTTTACAACACATTGGAAAATATGTGAAGATGAAGACTTCCTCTTACCATACCAGGAAGAGTAAGGCTCCTTTCTTCAGATATTCATATATTAATGTATTCATATGTAATTATGTATATTATATATTATATATTTATACATTAAATATTATATAATCTACTCTAATTTACCCTATGATAAATGCTCAATTAATTTAAAAAATCCCTGAATTTTAAATGTTAATTCTAAAAATCACGAACCATATAACATGCCTTAGGTTAGGGTCTAGTAATTTAAACTAGAATGCTACAGTTAAAAAAGGAAGTAAAACCTTAAAGGAAAACAGATATAAATAGAGATTTATACTACATTTCCTGAAAGGGACTTTTGGGACTTTACAAGATCTTTAAAAATCAAGTACTTCAATTTGTTTTTCAGATATGAGCACAAATGGTGTGTACTTAAAATGCATGCAGATGATTAGCAATAGTTCTTTAGGTTATTTCAAAAGGTAACTTTCATTTTCCTTTATATCAGAAACAAAAGTAAAACTTCTATTTACCCAATTCTAATTCAAAGCTTTTGGAAATTCACAGTTGGAATAAACATGGGAAGAGTTAGGGACCTTTTTTCCCAGGACAACTGGGAAAATTAAAAAACAAGAGGATAAAGGGTAACTTTTAGATGTAAAGACATTCAACTAATGCATGCGAATAAAGGTAAATTGTTCTATTTCAATAGGACTGCTTTAATGACAAATAACACCTGAAAAGGCTTTAGGTCTTAATATAATCTAATGAGTTTTTTATATAGTCTCTTTTTATTCAATACATGACTGCTGTCTTTACTTACCTAACAGGTAAATACATGAGTTAATGTAAAGAGACTTAACTAGTTTGTTATTTTTATTGTGATGTCATTGGTTTAAAATACTGCCTAAGTTTCAGGTGTATAGCTTTCTGCTTGATTTCAGTATAGACCACATTGTGATCACTATCAAAAATCAAATTCCCATTCACCACTAAAGAACTGACACCCTTTATCTGTTTACCCACCTTCCCCATCCTTGTCCCACTTTGATAACCATTCTGTTGTCAGAATCTAGAGGTTGTTTTTTGTTTTTTAACTCAGCTTTGTTTCCTCATCTTCCACTTGAGTGAAATGAGTGACTTATTTCACTTCACATAACCCTCTCTCAAGATCCACCATGTAATTACAAAAGACAAGATCTTATCTTTTCCTATAGCTGAGTATTTTTACTGTGTATACACATCTTTATCCCCACTGCTCTGTCAATGAGTATTAAAGTTGTTTCCTTATTGTAAATAATGTAGTGAAAACAGGAGGTAAGCTATCTTTTCCTTTTGCTGTTTACATCTGAGAAGTATGAACCTATTACCTTAAATCCCATACAGTGTTGCAGACCAATGCTACTTCAATATAAAAAATATAAAAATGGAAACTCCATTAAAAAAATTGCTGTACTCATATTCTTAGAATAAAATCCAGAAATGGGATAACCAAATCACATGGTGATGATAGTCTTAAATTGTTGAGAAATCTACAGTTTTCCATTGTGGCTGCAATATTTTACATTCCCACCAAATGTAAAATGTGTCCCTTTTATCCCACATCCTAGTTACAGCTTCTTATCTGTTTGTTATAGGTCATTCCCACATGTAAGAGATAGCTTTGTCATTTATATTAGGAAAGTCTAAACCAGAAGATTTATTTTGAATATTTGTTTTTAGGTATACTTCGCTAATTATTGTTTTCCACCTAGATTTTTAAGATTATACATCAGTAAGAAATCCAAATAGAATTAAAAAAAAAAAATTACACATGGGAAACAATGACCCCCCCAAAAAAAAAAACCACTTTAAATGACCGTCACCACTTTATTAATGTACTGCTGTACATTAATTGCTGTACATTAATTGTATTGCTGTTGTTGCAATGCCCAATGCCTTATCAATTCACACATGCTATTCCCTAACTTCCTTCTAAGTTATCACAGAGATCAAATATTTCCATTACTGTAATAGATTGTGAAGCAAACATCCTGAAGTGCTTATAATTAATAACACTCTACATTCCTCAAATGCCAAGACTCATAATCTTTGTTTTCTACATCCTCACAACAAATAGCAGGTACTTAAACTATAAATTAAATACCAAACATTCACATCTTCTTGATCTAGTTTATAACAAATGCATTCTCTCATCCTTGCCTATAATAACTTCCTTAATTGTCTGCTAACGCTGTATATTTGATAGGGGTGCTGAGGTGAAATTGGGGGCCATGGCCCCAGCACTGCATTAAGATAGCAGTGAGTCCTGGTGAGTGGAAACTTGGAGAAGGAGAAGGGAAGCCTAGGTTTCTTATGAGAGGAACAGAAAGAGGGGATAAAAAGGACTGTGGTTGGAGAGCAAGGGAGAGAGAAAGCTGGAGAAGGGAGAGAGCAGAGAAGCAGCAAGGAGGCTAGGGGCCTCGGAGCTGCCACTGCCATGTGCAGCAGCAGAGCAGGGAAAGAAGCCACGCTGAGGGTTTCTATTCCAGCCCAGAGCCAGTGAGGAGCATGGGGAAGCATGCTGGAGAAACTTGTGAACTGTAAAAGCTGATTTGAAAATTTGGTACTTGAAAACTTGTCCTAACTTTGAAACTGCAAAGCTTGAGAATTGTCTGAAGAGAACTTGCAGTTTTGCTGTTTTCATCGTGAGATGTTTGAAGAGGTTGCTGCTACTGTTACAAGCGAGTCTTGGTGGCTGGGGTTGCTTCAGGGTTGAAGAAATAAGAATGATGGAGCTGTGACTTTTTGGAGGAGGATCAATGATGCCATCTTGGTTTCATCATCTGGCTTAAAGGTGGAACAACCTCTATCTGTGGACACACGTGGTTGAAGGACCCATGTGTAGCTTTTTGGACGACAGACTGGACTGTGTGCTAAGATAACCAAAGGGGTCCCTTGTACCCAGTGACTCTTGCTATTCTTTCTTTTCAGAAGTGAATAAATCTGTTCTTGTCTCTTTTTAAGATAGTTTGGTCTTGCTGAAATTGGAGGCACATTCAAAATGTGGCTTCTGCCACCCAGGTTCCCTCAAATTCGCACCACCCGTGCGTAGCAGCTGCCACTCAAATGCAGTTTAACAACAGGATTTTATTTACAAGGAGATTTAACGGGGAAAACAAAAAGTCCTTAAAGACACAAGTGGCCATTTATCATATCCCAATCACCATTTTCAGTCCCAAAGGTCCCAAAGACACATGTCCATGATGGTGCCCCTTGACCCCTCCAAACCTGAGAGGTAGGCACTCTGCCAAGTCCAGTCTTTGTCCAGCATCTTCTCTTTGCTTCTTCTCTAGTGTTCCAAACTGCTCTGCTTCTCCAAGGCTCTTCAAACTTCTTCCACAATTGCTGATGCACAAATCAGCTTTCCAAATCCCTGGCCATCTCCTGGTACCAGCTCACTATGCCACCTTGCTGCAGCACCACACTCTCCACACTGGTCACTCTTCTACCAGTCACCATGGCTCCTTGCCACCACCAGCTCACTCTTACTGGGGGCTTCTGCCCAGTTTGGTCACTCGGGCTATTCTTTACCTACCTGTCATTCTTTTCCCCAAAAGTCTCTCTCTCTGTCTCTGTTCCTTTCCTTTTTATCTTTTTTTCCCCCTCTCTCTCTAAAAGTCAAAGGCTCAAATTTCCTTCTACACACCCTCTAGGTGATACATTTTCTCTTCCACTCCTGGGATTTGCAACAAAATAAAAAGTACCCTTACCCTGTTTAGGCCATCTATTTTTCAGACACAGCTAATGGCATCTGTGTCTAAATTTTAATACTGCCCATACTGGAGTCCCAGGTTCAATACTGCCCATATTGGGGTCCAGCTTCACTTGAAGCTACTGTTCATGTGGGCTGAGACAAACCTGATGAGTGGCTAGATATAAAGGACCAGCTGCACCTGTTTGTAAGTTTAATTAAGTTCTCTGGCTTGCCTGTTTTCTTACCAGATTCCACATTAATATATATATATACAAAGAAATACAGATAAGGCCTGGCATGGTGGCACATGCCTGTAAGCAGCAGCCTAGGAGCCGCGGCCAGGACCAGAGATCACAGTTGGTGTCCCACCGGGGGCATGAAGCGAGACATAGTTCCAAAAAATATATAGGTGGGCATGGTGGCACGCACCTGTAATCCCAGCTACCTGGGGAGCTGAGGTTGGGGATTGCTTGAGTCTGTGGTACCCTGGGCAATGGGAGCCTACTGTTCCACAGGAGTGGAAACAGCGAGACCTAGTCTCAAAAAAAAAAAAGAAATACAGATAAAAATGTATATAATGAAAATGGCTAGAGCTATGGAGGTTCCTAAATACCTATAACTGAGGCTACACAGACATTTACAAGGATGACACAGGATCATAACTCCTGCTAACCCTAACTTTACAAAAAGTCATATACTTGCAATGGAATGAGTCATAATAAACTCCTGATGTAAAAAGGTCATTTACAAATAATGTAACTTCGCATTCTAAACATATTTTATGTGTAAATAAAAGTATTATCAATAAAATATTGGGTAATTTAAATCTGGTTTCTAGTTTCTAAGTACTTTGTGCTTTTTTCTTTTGGCATACATGTTTTTTCATTTCTTTTTGCAATAAACAGTTTTACCTGTGGAAAAAACTATACTAATGAGAAAGAGAAAAGGAGCCCCAAACCAAGGCACTAACATAGCACACAAAGTAAAGCCTTAAGGTTCTGCTAACAATTTCACAGAATACCAATAGATGAGGCCACTCTGTGGCCATAAGGGGTGGAAACAAAACAAAATCACTCTATAATCACTTTGATTGAACACAAACTTGTCATTTTCCAAACCACAAAAATGACCAAATGCCCCTATGCTATCTAAGATTACTCACTTTCATTCTTTTTCAGTGACAGCTTTGGCCCTGCTTCATTCCTCCAGCGTTCTAGGTAAGATTAGACTACCCACAGTATAAACTTGCCCCATACTTCCTGGTAGCTCCCAACCCAATGAAAAGTCTTACATCCTTGTGTCCTTCCCACAAATAAATCACCAGATAAATCCAAATTCCGTATTTTCTAAAAACCACTGAGATCCCCACCATTCCCCAGGGTTTAAGTTCTCCCTTATTGCAGTGAATAATTAACCCAACCTGATCACCTACAGTTGTGCCTGATGGTTTCTCAACAGAAAACACTAATGTGAAAGGTGTAGAAATGCTTTTTGTCCTTGATGGTTCACACCTCATATATAAACCTACAAGTAATTCAATGTGCTAGGTACACACACTGTACTAGAAAAATAAAATTACATCTCAACATAAAGAGAACTAATACTAATCTCACAGAGCATCTTTTCAAAGTTTTATCTTAAGGACATATATTTATATTTTTAGACAAAATCAACAGGATTAGTTAAAAAGAAACTTTCCTCTTTAGATTATTCAGAATCTTTTTAAACTTAATTTTTTTAAATAATTAAGTCGCAATTTTAACATGATCAAATTATAATTGTAGTTATCAAATTATATTCTACATAAATAGGAAAAGATTTATGAAAGACCATGTGGGGGAAAAAAAGATACAAAATTGTACATATGTATATATGTATTACTACAACTATGCAAAATATGTTATGGGTACAGAAGATGAGAAGTTGATTTTTTTTAAATATAATCTGGAAAGGAAATGTGCTTTTCCCCCATACTCACTGTCTTGGTAACATAACACATCTTTTTGTAAAACTGAATTATTTCATGTTCTTACTGTTCTTTGTAAAAAAAATTCACGTATTTAGTATATTATTTTCTCAGAGTAGTTCTAGTACTGACTTACAAAAATAACTGATTTAAAATATTTATTCTTGTTGACGTAATTCTTCGCTGGTGTGATTTGTCACTAGAGGGAAGCAGAGGTTAGGACTGAAGAGAAAAACAATTACTGTGGGTTGCTGGTTAAATTTCATTTCTTTCACTGGAGTGGAGTTAATTTGTTCAGAACCAACTTGTTTCATGCTGGCTTGTATGTTTGCTCTCACAATTTTTAAGACTGATAATAAATTTATTATACAGTCCATTCTGAAATATCAAAAAGTAAAATAACTCCTCATGAGACAAAATCATTGAGACAATAAAACCTTAAACTTAGGTCCTCTATTACTTCCCCATCTTTGTTAGGGGAAAAAAAAGCACCTTAAGCTCTTCCTCTTCCTTAACTCCAGACTTGAACATTTATTTTCTAAAATGAAAAACTGCTGCATATTTTCATTTTCCAAGGCCACAGTCCTGGTTTGGAAGGCAGCACCTTTTGTTAGGACTAACATAATTATCTTTACAGGTTTCTCAAGGATTTTTTTAATGCAATAAGTGGAAATATATTTTTGACCTAATTCAGCACATAGAAAGCTTTATATTAAATTGAAACAACCTCCACAGAACAATACTTACCTTATTAGTTTCCAAGCTCTCTAATCTATCCTATCACATCTTATTTTAACTCATCTCTTAAACTGTTGCGGTTTCAACCCACTGTGTTGATTTAGCATCCTATGAGAGTGTGGTGACACCAGTTTCAAAACCAATGCCCTAAGTGATAATACATCCAAATTCAAACATTTCCCTGAACTAAAGCCTCCAACATGTAGCTTGCTACCTAAAAAATACAAGATGTAACTCATCAAATTAAAAACATTCAAGGCTTCTTATTATGTCCTGTATAATAAAATACCACATCTCCTTAATGGAGCACAAAACCTTCATATCTTCATTATTTTGAGAACCTACCTCCTTTCTCAAAAATCACTCCCACTTCCTCTCTTGTTCACACTCTAATCTGCCCAAAATACTGAGTCTTGCTTAGTCAAAGTAGTCTTCTTTGCTCAGAAATGTGTCTCCATTTCATCTGATCAGGCCTTTTCTTTCAAGCTACCCTCAAATACAGCTTCATCAACGAAGTCTCCCATGCCTATCTTCTAGCTAGTTGTGCAAAGGAACAGTGAGTGATACAAATTGGCAGTGAGCTTCATACAAAAAATGCATGTCAGAATCACTGAAGTTCAGAGCATATGATTCTTTGAGAACAATTTTTCAACTTACAAATGGACAGGTTGGAAGGGAGGAGGGGTTGGAAAGTGGAGACAAAGACACAGAATACTCAGACAGGTTTATATTTCATTTAATTCTCACCACTGTTTTCCAGGGTAGAGAGTGATCCCATTTTATAGAGATTTTAAAATTTGTCAAAGGTTAGATATGGCTGGGTCAGTATTCAAATGAGATTAAGTTGCTTCCTTAGTACAAACCCCATAGCTGTTAATATGTGAAAATGAACTAGCACAGTAGGCTCCTGACTTTGCAGTCACATCTTAATAAAATACATGGGAGCCCATCATATATTATACATCTTTGGTAAGAGTTTATCAAACATAATATCTATTTCTTAACTATAATAAGTATATTTCATATAATAAAAACATGTAATCTATTTAAATAATTATTACAAAACACAAGACAAAATAAGGACTAGTGAATAGAAAACTAAATTTGATCATTGATATGGAAAGTTATGCTAAATGAAAACAATAACCTCTGTAAGACGCAAGGTTCCTATACCATATCTTCACAGGACACTTGGAACTCATTTTTTTTTTAATAAAGAAAACTCTTAAATTAGAACACTAAAGCAAACACAAGTTAAATAGGGTAAGTGTATGCATCTGGGTTTGATTCATTTAAAATAACAAATATGAAAGAGTTACAGATTTTTAGTAGGCTATCCTGCAACTCACCTTTAACAACATTCATTACAGAGGTTCTGAAATATGAAAACTGCTATCTTACACAAAGACTGGCTTCCAAGAGAGTGCAGAATGCAGCTTTCAAGAAACTTGTGTTATTTTTTTATTTGGGCATCCAATTCAGAATAGGTGCTCAAGAACAGCAATAATTATCAGAGGAGATAACATTTATTTCAGTCTAACAATAACCCTTTGAGGTAGGAACAACTGGGTCCATTGTACAGCTAAGTTAATTCATGATATTCACGAATTAACTAGCCAGAGTAATAATGTTGGTAAAACAAAGTGTGTGGACTCAAAACAGGTACTAAATTCAACCCTATGGTCTAGATCACCATAATTTAAAGTAACACATATGGGTGGGTCTCAGTGAGACCCTACAGTAAGAATAAATGTTAGCTTCAAAATGGCACCTAATAATTATGACCTCCCTATCCTAACAAACCTTTGCCATCATAGGCTCCCAGGTAGAGAATGGCAAAAAAGTAATGAAAACCTAAAGGTCCAGCACTGTAGAGAGGGAGATATGCACAAAACATTCTGAATTATTTCAAACACTGATTCATCAAGTCTTTCAGAAGGAAAACAATTTTGAAAATCCTGAGAATTACTCTGCTGGGTCATGGCAGTATTACTGGATTCTTTTTTCCTTTATTCACAACCATCTAATGAAAAGTAGATTAAGTCAAAAATCCACACCTTCAAATAAAACACGGAACCAGTTAATAAAGTAAAAGTTGAAGTAAATTAATCTCTTCTCTAAAGTAACATATGGAGGACGGAATGCAAAGTTATTTTTCAGGAAACTTAAAGCAAAATTTCTTTTATGGGCCTAAGTTTTTATATTCTTAAGAAATTAATTTTACAGAGAAATGGCTTCCCTGCCCTAATCATAATCACATACATAATCACAAACATAAACTCTCCGGTCGAAAATAATTCATAAAGTAGGTTCTCACTCCAGATCTGTATTTACAAACTGCAAATTCAATTCCACTAACAGAAATACTTGTATATATTCCATTAAAATACATACTAAGTTTTATCTTCCTCAATAGATTTCTGTTGGGCAAATATTATGTGAAAGTATTCTTAATTCAGAAAATATTATGTTCATAAATACTAAAATATTAAGTGGAAAATGCTATAACTGGTATTTAGATATGCTTTGACTATTTTAAGATACTGCACGCCAAGAAGTTCACTGCCACCCCCTCCACACACACACTTTAATTCCTTTAATGTTGTACATAGGAAAAATCAATTAAATTTGTTAAAACCCTGTCAATGAAAAATACTATTCCATGTTTCCATAAACTCTAAGCAAAGATGACCCTGTATCATTTTTGACTCCATCATAATCTTTTTTCCTTCACTTCTAGATTTTCCAGTATGTTCCAGGTAGTTCAGCAGGGAAGAGTAATTACCAGGTAAAATACGTGTTACTTAAGAAAGCTTATAAGGACTGTTTAAAGCATATTTTAAATTACACAAAAATTTTAGGAAAAACTTCTTTGGGGAAAAAATGAGCTATGTAACTGATACCCAGTTATTCAATCTATTAACTATGTAATAGACTGATTATCTTCATAATGAATGTGAACTATGAATTTTACCTTTATACTTAAAAGAAAACAAAAGTTAGTATTCCCAATGAGTCGCTAGAGAAATCCTGATGCATTATAACAGTAGAGTCCATAATGACCTAGAATATGAGAGACCTATTGAGAGGTAATAACCATCAATTCAGCTTAATAGTTATCTCTGCTTCTAGGCATGTATTTCTAACTATTAATCATTCTCAGAACAAAATATTTACCTTCATTTACAAATAATTTTTTATACATTTGGATTATAGGTTCAAATTCTAAAATGCTAAATAGACTATTCAATTCCAATTAATTCCAAACAATCAAAAAAACTTAATGTTATCACATTTCGTCCCTTTTTAACCTACATCCTGATTTTACTGAGTTTCACCTAAATAAAAAGTACCCACCTACTTTGACTGACTGGTATATCAAAGGGTAAAACAATCACCTAGCCCACAACCTGGTGCACAGTCCCTCATGATAGCTATCATTCCTGTTCTACAGACAAATACATCGATGGAAACTCTCTCCAACTTTAAAGTCTAGGCTTAAAAAGCAACATAGTTTGCCAAAACAGAGTTACCAGGAAGTAGCACTGACTTTATTTATTCAATTTACAATTGACAGCCAAAATACAAATCACTTGAATATAGAAATATTCTATGATAAACAACGAATTAGTTAATGAATAATAAACTAGTTGGGAGTTTCAATTAATTTAATTTTCTTTAAATAAGGGAAATGTTTATTTTTAATTACACATGAAAATCACTGGGTTCATTATGTCCTACACACCGAACTAGTAACACTTCCTCTCAAAAATAAAAAAAAAAAATTACAAAACTGTCATCTAACATTTCCCCAAAACATGTGGGACATGGTAATGTGCTCAAATTTCTTCTAGACAAAAAGTGAAACACTCCAGAAAGTCCAGTGTCAAGAGTTCTGGGTCCTAGGACACTGATCACGTTTTATTCATCTTTATATAGGTGGCTACTTTGGTAAAGATTCTGAACAGTTAAATAACTAACATTGCTAAATACAAAAAATGGTCAACAAAACAAGGTAGATGATCTGATTGCTTCAAGTTAATGTTCCTACATTAGTGCTCATATTTCAAGCAAACCCAAAAATTATCAACTTTGTTTTGTGTCAGCATGTTCCTGAAACTCCAGAAATTAAAAATAAATTAGTCAAAATATCATGTCAACTAAATCACAACTTACTGGAAAACAACTAGATTCTAGGTATTATTTCTCTCCATTTTTGGTTAAATGAATACAGGGACTCAAGAAAAAGAAAATACGCCCGAACCACTGGTCACACTAACAATCACGTATTAATTTTACTAATACGACTTAAAAGAGAATTCTGAAACACCTACTCAAATAAAATAAAATAAGCATTTATTTGCAAATCACTCAGGAATCGGGTGCTCTCGACAATCCCAGGATTTTAAAAGAAAACGCAGGGTGAGGCATCAAAGGGAGTACAACGAACGGCAGGGGAGAATAGGGGAGGGGATGGAGAAGATCAGGGAGGATTAATTACTGCATTATTCCTCAAAGGCGAGGCAAAGGTGGCTCCGACCCAAGCAGAGGACCCCCGGAACGAGGCGGGTGTGAAAGGTGGGTTCTGCCGTTAGAAAGGACCAAGGAGTGGGAGGAGGGGCAACTATCAACAGGAATCTTCCCGTCGTGCAAACGGGTGCGTCACTAACGCAGCGGCTTCAGGAAAGAGAAAATCTCCCCTCCGATCCACCTCAATTAGCAATCGTGGAGAAGGGGGAGTGACCTTCGGAGGCGTGACGGAGGAAACCCAGGGTCACTACCCGAAGGACGGGGGGGGGGGAGAAGACGTCCCCGAAGGTCCGGCAGGCCCGGGGGAGGGGGAGGGGCCGGCGAGAAGCCCCAGGGCCGAGTCAGGACCGGGCGCGCCAGAGCGGCGGGTGGGCGTTACCTGCAGAGTCACCTCCTGGGGGTCCCAGTGCGGCCGCAGGTGTTGCAGGAGGCTCAGGGCCCCCTCCCGGCAGCGCTGCTCCTCCTGATCCTGCACCGTGACGTCCAGCTTGGGCACCTCCGGAGACCCGGGAGGGACATGGATGTAATTGGCCATGGCCCAGGCGACGGCGGAGACTACCACCACGACGACGGCGACGGCGACCACGAGAGCGGCGGGCGCCGACAGGCTGGTGGCTCCTTCCGTCCCGGGGCGCCCTCGCGGGAGGGCTGGGGGCGCTTAGACGGACGGGCGAGCGGCGAGAGACCGGCGGGAGGCGGCACGGGTGCCGACCCGGGACTGGGCAGCAGCTACACTGAGCCTGGGCCGTTCGCTGGGACGAAGCCTCCCGTCTGCGCTCCCCCGCCGGCGGCCGCAGAGCACGCCGGGACTGGCCTGACGCTGGCGTCATGCGCGGGGCGGGGCCTCCGCAGGCGTCACGAGCGCTGCCGACTTCAGCGCGGGCACAATGGGTCGTCCGCCGCGCTTGTTCCCGGGCCCACCGGCCCTCTCGGCCCCGTGTCCTGCTAGTCTTCTCCCTCCCTCCCCGGCAGCCCTTCTGCGGAAGCATGAGCCCTGCCTGGACACGAAAGCCCTTAAGCTTCAGCTCACCCCACCCGCAGGGCTCAGGGTTCTGGGTTGGAGAGAGCTAAGTTGCTTTGGGAAGCAGGGACTTGGCTTGGAAAACCTCGGTGGGATCACCATGTGTGCAGGGCCCCAGTCTAGACAAACTGGATTCACCCTGTCGCCTTGATCTCGGAGCCCTTCCATGCTGGGGACCACAACGTTGGTTGGGTTGACCCCTAAACCCCCAGTTAGCACCGCAGTGATGTCATGTTATTTGGGATAAATTTAGTTGAGATAGCTGGGTAAGACAGCACCACACTTAAGTTATTTTTAAGGTCCGATGTTTGAGTTATTCACTAAGAATTATTAAAGGAGGGGGTGGGGCAGGTGATAGCCTGCCCTGGAAGAGAAGGAAAGGAATATAGTTTTGAGGCTTAGCGCTAGCGTGGCTCCCTGCCTGTTTTAGAATATCCCTTAGTGGGCCTTAAAATTGCTACCATCAAGCTTTAGTCTATGTTTTATAACTCCTCTTAAGAGAGTACTGGAAACTGAGTAATCCACAAGTAATTTATTAGAACCCCCTAATTTTCTTTATGACTGAGAAAGTGAGCTGAGATTTGACCTCTTAATCTATCTCCTCTAGAGCACTCAATACAGGGTGAATAAGTTTGTTAAGATAAATTAAGTCACTGAGGGATTCAGGTTAACATTCAAAATGTTTTATTACCTCATTAACATGAGTTTACACTCTGTTCACAATGAACGTTGTAAATCACAAATAGTTCTCTATCAGTAACAAGAAGAAAAAATAGTTTTATAATTCAGTAAAAAAAACTGATTCAATACTTTCCAAATTTAAGCATTCTTTTCAGATTTACCCAAAAAACACTAGATTGGGCATTTGAAGTAGAAATAAGATACTTTCACATTTTAGATAGTATATCTTGTGTTTTCATGTAAATTGTATTTTTTTGTTAAAGAGTTGACATTTTGAGGACTTGGAAATATTTTTTGAATTGTGAAGTGATTAGCAAGTGATTAAAATTATCTCAGGAACTGCACAATTGGCAATTTTAAAGAAGTGTCCACTAATAAATAGAAGGGGGAAAAAACCACTAGGTATTTAAGAATACAACTAAAAAAAGATATGTAATATATTTAATGAAGAAATGAGCCATATTCACAAAACTGTACATACTATAAAGAGCTCAGTTTTTACTGAATAAAAGCAATCCAGTTACAACTAAAATCTCAAGAAGATTTTCATAGAACTTGTTAAAGTGACATTAAAGTTCTTATCAAAACATAAAATCCAAGGCATGGTATATTTTGTGGACTATGAGAGAGTCTGAGAACCTGTTGGGGGAATGCATCCAAATAGAATTTATTATGTGATGATTTATGAATGGGCAAATAGACCAGTAGAATAAAGATTTCCAGAAAAAGATCTACAAATGTTTAAGAACACTATATAGGACAAAGGTAACTTTAAATATTAAGGAAGGATGGGTGACTCTATACATGGTATTAGCACAGTTGCTATTCATATGGGAACATGTCTAGCCTTTGTTCTGTGTCAAAATTAATTCTAATCTGAAAATTCATGATCTGCACACCTTTTGGGATGCAGTTTGTGCAATGTAAAGAGCTCAATCATGGAATATGAGAGATCTGAAGTAACTAGGGTATCTGAAGTCATCAGTCTCAGTCAAAACTCTGATTCTTGGTTTTTCTTTCTATAATATGGAGATAATGACACCTATTTTGCAGAGTTGTGCAGAGAATTAGTGATCCTGAATAAAGTTCATAAAATAGTGAATTAATTTACAGTAAACTGCCACTAATTATAAAAAATTAATTCTAGAAGATTAAAAGCCTAAATGTTAAAAGCCAAGCTTTAAAAATATCTAAAATGTCAGTTATTATTTATTTGATCTATAGATTCTATGCAATTCCAATCCAAACAACAGCAAGTTATTTTGTAAATATTGAAAAGCTGATTTTAAGGTTCATGTGAAGATGCGGAAGATATAGAATAAATAACAATTCAGAGGAGCCACAAAATCAAAAGGCAGATACCACCCAATTCTGAGATTTATTGTAGCTACAGTCATCAAGAGAATGTGGCATTGGTAAAAGAATAGACAAATGAAATATACATATATGGAAGAGCAAAAATGTAACCCCAAAATTAAAATAAGATCAACCCAAAAAATGGGCAAAGAATTCAGACAGATTTTCATCAAGAAGCTATAGATACCAAACTAGAGTATGAAAACATGTTCAATCAATATCATGTTATGAGAAAAATACAAGTGAAAATGGAACCATTAGAATGACAAAAATCCCAAATACAACACCAAATGCTGGCAAAGTTGGAGAAATAGGAACTGTCATTCATCACTTGTGGTATGCAAAATGGGATTGAGGCAAGATGACCTGAAATAGACTGAAGCACAATGATGTAGAAATGCAGCCTAGAGGGTCTAACCAACCCATGACTTACTGACTCAGTTTACTGGTATACATCTATATCATCCATCATGTCAGACCATGTAATACTACCAGAACACCCTGGACCACCAGAGCATCTAAAGGCGATATAATCCCTTAACTTCCTAGTAAGGGCAATGAGTCTTAGGATGTGAATCCTGAGCCAGTACCGGTAATAATAAACCTGCTTCTTACCAGGACTCGTTCCCTTAGGGCAGCTTCTAGGATAGCCACTTTGAACACAGTCTGGCAGATTCTTACAAAATTAAACATAATCATATTACCTAGTAATCTTTCTCCTTGATTTACCCAAATGAACTGAAAAATACACACAAATATTTGTAACACCTTGATTGCTATTTGCCAAATCTGAAAAGGCAGCCAATCTGAAAAGGTTGTGTGTGATTCCCACTCAACAACATTCTACAGAAGACAAAACTTTTGAGACAGTACTAATTAAAGCTGGCAATCAGGGAAAGAGAACACATAAACCTGGCAAGAAGCAGGTTTGTTAGTACCAGTACTAACTCAGTGAATTCAGATCCAAAGCCTGAGTATCCCCACTAGTAAGTTAGGGTTGTATACACTTTACATGCTCTGGTGTTCTGGGTGGGCTATCATTGGTGGTCGTACTTGCTTTAACATGGCAAAGATAGGATGATGAAAATTTAAGGAGAAATTGGGCTGTATACCAGTAAACTGAGTCAGTAAATCATGGGTTGTTTATCTAGACTCGGTAGGCAACATTTCTTAGTTCATTGTGTTACAGTCTATTTCAGGTCATCATGCTTCATTAAAATCAGTGATTACCAGGGGTTTGGGCAGAAGTAAGTGAGGATGAATACATGGGACATGGGAGAGTTTTAGCTTATTCTATATGGTACTGTTATGGTCCAGACATGGCATTATACATTTATCAAAACTCATATAATTGCACAACACAAAAAGTGGACTGTAATATAAACTATGAACTTCCATTGACAATTCATTAGTTGTGACCATTAGCATACTGCCTTGCTATAGTAACTACTCATTAATAAAAATGAGTCAAGAAAAATATAATTTAAGTTCAAAACCCTATAACTATAAGTTAATGATGAATTTACTAAACAAGACTTATGAGTCACTTAGAAGGAAAATCTGAAAATTTTGAAAATGTTAACATTAAAAACTTCAGGGCTGGGCGTGGTGGCACGGGCCTGTAATCCCAGTGCTGGAGGCCGGGGCCAGGGATTGCTTGAGTCCATGGATTCAAGACTACCCCAGGCAACATAGCTAAAAAACATATTTTTTAGTCTCTGAAAAATAGCCAGGCGTGGTGGTGTGCGTAATCCCAGCTACCTGTGAGGCTGAGGCAAGGGATCACCTGAGTCCGTGGGTTTAGGACTTCCCCGGGCAACATAGCAAGACCTAGTCTCTAAAACAAATTTTAAAAAATTTAAAACTTCATAAAATTAAATGATAAATCAAAAAAAAAAAAGATATTGGACATGTATGTGATTAAACAAGAATTCAGAGTATCCCTAAAAGCAATAAGAAAATCAAATGGAAAATGAACAAAGACCATCAACTCTCAGAAGAAGAAATTCAAACAGATAATAAACTTGTGAAAATGCATCCCTCTAATAACCAAGGCAAAACAAATTAAAACAATAATATTAAACATGTTTGGAAGAATTATTTTTAATTCTAATAATGTGAAGTGTATAAACCAAGAGGAAGGTAAATTTACTTGAAGAAAAACAACATGGGAAAATAATCTAGCATAGGCATTCTTTCCATTCACCAATTTAAATTCCAGGTAAATGCAAAAATCCCATAAATTCCCATGAGAAAGTGTTAGAAGGATGATACCTGTAGTATCATTTGCGAAAAGCTAATAAATATCAACAACCTAGCTGTCTTTCAATTGAGAAATTATTAGATAAATGCATAGACTGATCAGTGGATAGATAGGTATGTAGATAGAGACATGCATACACACCTAGGAATATTGTGTGAGAAGGAAGAAGGAAGATGGAATATATGCATCTATTTATGTAGATATTCAGGAGACAAAAGTCAGAAATCAAGCAGTAGCTCTGAGTACCCAACTAGCAACTCTGGTTACATAGTAAGCAATTGACATCTGTTTTTTTGTTTGTTTGTTTGTTTGTTTTGCCCCAATTTTTATCTCTATCCAACTCTGTTTTCTGTTCTTGCTTCCTTGTGATTTCTGCCTACTGGTTTCTCTTCTTGGGTCTCCCTGTCATTCATATATTACTCACAAGTTGTTCCCAAGAAGGACTTTCCAATAGTTCCTTTACCACTGCAACCAGTTTTCTTCTTTAAATATCACTTGTTATTATGTAAATCATTTTGAAATTGATATACTCACTTTTTCAGTGTCTCTTTTGTAACTACTAGCATAGCCCCAAGAGAGCAAAGCTGTGATTTGTCTTGTGTCTTGCCACTTTTCCACTGCTTAGAATAATGTCTAGAAAACAAGTCACTTAACGAATCCTAGTCATTTCCTTATTAGAAGAACAACTAAGTTGTTGCTAGTTTTAGCTATCATGAGCAATAGCTCAGTGTACATTCTTGGACACACTTTCTTGTATGCACAGATTTTTCCATAATACCAGGAGTTGAAATTGGTAGTGGGTAAAAAATGCCCACCTTGTCCGCTCCTGAAACTCCCCCCGTGTCCTATGAGAACAACCCTGACAGGAGTGGTATTCGCAGATCACCAGAGAATTCTCTGATTAAGCCGAGAAAAACACACATCAAGCAAGGACCACTTCCTAGGCAGCTGGCCAACCCATAAATTATCTTTGGCTTTGGAACAAAGCCTTAACTACAGGATGTCAGTAAAACTGTCCAGCACCTTGCAACACATGTCTAGAGGATATGAGATAGCTATGAAGATATCATTATACAGTGTCCAACACATTTCAGTTCTCTTCCTGTACTTAAGCATGACACTGTGGCTGCCAGCACAGGGAATGACCTGTCTCCTATCTCTGCTTCTTGAAATCCCACTCATTCTTCAGAGTTTAACCCTCCAGCAGTCATCTTCATGGAGCCTATCTCGATTTTTCCAGTAAAGATTTATGCCTCTCTTTAAAGCATTGTTAGAATGCCTAACAAATTTTGACTTGTACCACCCACACTGTGGATTTAAGTCATAAAGATTGTGCCACACATATAAAAGACCAATAAAGCTTTTTATAACGTGTTAAATAATGAGCATTTTATATAAGGGAATGAAAGGATCCCTGAATACAAACCCACAAGTTCTGGTTATAAGTATTTTAATTACAATGGAGCTAACTTTCATTTCCGGAGTAGCAATGTAAAGAATTTGCAGAAGAGAATATTCTATGAGATTATGTGGGCACACCTAGTAGCTAGATCATTCAACTTATTGAAAACACCATTCAAAATGAAATCACTCCTGAACATCTGTTTGCTAATGTCGCTGCAGAGTGAACTGAAATTCAGAAAACATCTGTGATAACTGAGGTTCAAGGACATGAGTGCTGTGTCCCTTGCCACCCCTACTCTGCCAAAAAAAAAAAAAAAAAGCCTCTAAATGCTTTAATTTTCAGAGATGTTGCCTAAGGATTCGAAATTAAGAATGATTGAATCACACATCTGAGAAAGACTATGCTTATTACATGTACTGAGTCAATTCAAAGAACTTAACAGATATTTAACTCTATAAAATGTGCCTGCTGGTGCTTATTCTAGCGTTCCTTTTTTCATAGCCATCAAATCAGATCTATTTCAGACAATAGATTAACTCCTTGAGAGCAGGAATAATTTTCTTTTTTATATCCTCCAGGCTCTCAAGAGAGTGTCTTGTAAATTACAATTAAGCAATTAATTGAGCAGAGAAACATATGAAATGAACCCTAATTATACCATCTCAAATATGTAAAGAGGAAAAAGAGCTTTGTAAGAATCTTACTTGAGAAAGGGAAAAGGCTGCACATTACCATATATTAAATCATACCATAAAGCCGAATGTTGTGAGATGGTACAGAAAGAAACAGATCAACATAGGAAGCATCTTAATATATATGGGTATGTGTATGTAATAAAGATAATATTTAAATCAGTGAAGGAAAACAGTTTAATTGAAAATAATATGATAAAATACTTTTCACAGCATTTGGTAAAAGTTGAGTTAGCAGTCCTTACTATTATTAATTGAAAATAATATGATAAAATATTTTTTCACAGCATTTGATAAAAGTTGAGTTAGCAGTCCTTACTATTATAAATTAGTATCAGTAAACACCTCGCAGTTGCTAACCAACATTTCATCTCAGTTCTATAAAAATCATGGCAAAAATATCAGATTTGGTGTTTTGTTGTTGTTTTTTTTTTTTTTCTTTCCAGACTAGGTCTTATTATTTTGCCCAGGGAACCACAGACTCATGTTGCCCAGGACACTGCAGACTCAAATGATCCCCAGACTCAACCTCCCAGGTAGCTGGGATTACAGGCATGCACCACCATGCCCAGCTATTTTTTGAGACTAGGTCTTGCCCCGGTAGGTCTTGAACCCATGGACTCAAGCGATTCCTAGTCTTGGCCTCGCTTTGTAAAGCTGCAATTAAAGGTATGCGCCACAGTTCCCAGCTCTGTTTTTTTTGTTGTTGTTGTTTTGTTTTGTTTTTGTTTTTTAATGTGTTCTTGCCCAGGACTTAGTGATTGGCATTCAGTGGGCACTTAATAGTTATTTTGAATGCTAAAATCAATGACAGGCTAAAAATGTTCTGCATTATGCTTGAAAACAATGTTTCAGACTCCTAAGGTAAGTTGAGTTGAATATGTGAATTTTTTTTTTACTACCATTGGCATATCTCTTCAAACTCATTTTAACACCATTTCAGTTCCTAAATGAAATGTTTAAAAGCTCTATTCTTATACCTACTTAGTCCTCCATGAGAAGTCTTTGAAACAATAGTTTGAAGTGAAGTAGGGAAGGATTTTAGAGCAATTATGTGTGCTGTGAACTAATGCCTACTACTTGCTATCAAAAACACACGGAAAGAAAGCAAGGACCACTTGCTCAAGCTACACCTCTCACTCCAAAGGATGCAATTGTTTTCTTGCCTTCTGAAGTACATTTATGGAGACTAGCAGGGTAGTAAAGGAGACTAAAAGATTTGAACTTTGCAGTTAGATTGTCCTGCTTTAGAATCTAAGAATTACTTTAATCTTTTTAACCTGTTTCTGCATCTGCAAAACAATGATAGGAAGAATCTGAGAAGATTTGAATAGATGATTATCAAACCTTCCACGTAATGCCTGACCTAGTAAGATCTTTTAAATCTTATTGTTTGGTTAGTAGTCTTTAACCTAGAGTAAACTAAACATGCATAAGAATTAGCTATTATTTAATAAGTGGTGCTATTATTATTAGATATAATTATTAGATAGTAGAACTGACGCTGGAGATCGCTTGAGTCTGTTGGGTCTACCCCGGGCAACAGATCTAGACTTAGTCTCAAAAAAAAAAGTTCTTAACTTAATCTAGGGGAATTGTTCCAAGGCTTAAACATTAGAGTAGTAAAAGGACTTCAAAATTCAGAATTGAGTCATGACTTTGGAGTAAGCCTAACCTAAGATGTTTTTTCCTTCTCTTCTGAGATGGATTTATGAGTCTAGAGGAGAGTATTGGGGGCAGGGTAAGAAGACTATAAAGAACCTACTTTCTCTAGTTCTTTGTAATCCACTAGATCTACTCATGTTACTCTTTTCTTCCCATTGTCTATTTTAAAGCTGCTCTATGTAACATGACCTGGAAAGAGGGCACAATAGTAAAGAATGAAAGTGACATCCTGACTGATGGCTCAGTGACAACGTCCGCAAACCACCCAAAACTAGAGCAAATGTTGGAAGACTAGCCATTGCTCTGAAGAATTCATAGATAGGAATGCTCTGAAAATTGCTACAAAATTCAGTGAAGTACTCCATTTTTAATGAAGATGGGCAGAAAGTAGTCTTATTAACTGTGAACCAGTGAGGTAAACTGGGGTACCTAGGTAGCCAGTAGATAACAGTCTATCAAGCAATCCACTACTAACTATCCAGAAGAGTTTAAAGCACAGGTCAGGTGAAATTCTGATGACTTTAAAAAACCAAAACTGACGTGCTAAATTAATTTTAGGATGTATTCAAACATTAGCAATAATGAGGAAATGAGAAAACATTGGATTTTATCTACTTGGACTTTGGAAAGATGTGATTGATTCTTCTTGTTAATGTTAGCACCATATTATCTAAAAATTGACATTAAATATAGAAGCTTAACAGTACTTCTGCTGTCAAAATGTACCAAAGGGGCAACTCAGGAGACATTTTACAAAAACCAGTAGCTCTGAGTCAGTGCAAAGAAACAGTAAGCGCCAAGCCAAGGTAACTTTTTTGACCCAAAACCTGTGTCTGAAACAATGTGCAAGAAGTGGTCATAGACCTTCAGATGAAAGAATTAAAAAGTTGGATGGGGAACAAAAAAGGAAGAAGCTGAGTAAGGAAAAATTCGAATAATATATAGTATCCTAATTGGCCAAGAAAGGACTACAAAATGTATGTATTTATATAGATACGAATCAATAAAGAAGCAATCAATTAATTAATTAAAGATGATGTTAATTTTACCCTGAGTTGATCACAAAATAATAAATATTAAAACAGGACATGCTAAATCATAGAGTATCAAAAGTGATTGACCTGAGGTTGAAAAGAAGGGTCCAACATCAGGAAGCAAATGAATTTTCTTCTAAATAAAAAACAACTCAAAAAGAAAAAATATTTGGACAATATTTATGAAAAAATTGACATGAAAACAATGCACATCAGATGAGCTGGTGCTGATTAGGAACATATACTTGGAGATGAAATTATGGCTTGAGTGTTTAATCATCAAAATTGTGCTCATCATTTTAAAAACACTTTAGGGAGGAGGAGGTGGGCAACCCACAAGACTCACATTGTCAGTCCCTCAGTCCTGCCAAGGCTGCCTGAGCTAAAGCAGAACAACAAAAGTAAACAATATTCTTATGTGTCACCAATAAGTTCTTAGTAGGGTGGGGTTGGGGGGGTTGAGGGAAAGGATTATATTCAAATTACAGTGAAAAGAATAGACTACCCAGAAATAAAGATGTGTGAGAACTCTTTCCTTAGTACATCCTAATTTTAAAAACTATATAATGGGAACAAGCATTTAAAAAATTTTTTATTTTTGTTACTCAGCAACAATTATCAATAATATTAGTTCCAGATGACTCAAATAAATAATTGAATGCAAAATAACTACTAGTCAAAATGACAAAATAGTCATAAGCACATTTCCAGTAACTTTAATTTCATGCTTGGGTCCCCATTTAGCAATTTTTAATCTTTATACATCTTTACAATGTTTTGTCTGTAAAAGCATTTTTCAAAATTTTTAGCTTTCCTTCCTATGTATTTTCAGTTCAATACACTACTCCGAACTATTTGAACTGGTGAAATTTAAAAGTAATGTAATGACTCAAAACATAAGTAATTTGCAGTGTACCTTTATAGTACAAATTTGTGCATTCAATTAAGAGTCACTTGCAAAAAAGTATTGACTGTGGTGAAAAATCAACCAATGTATGTGATATGTTTTTAGGTTTTAAAATGTGTGCACACAGACAAAGAATTTCAGAGGATGGACATCGTTGTTCTAAAATAAACCATGTTTTTTCTTGTGTTTCTTTCTGAGTATCAGTTGCAAGCAAACAACATTTTGCCTGTTTAATTGAACTATCTGCTTTTTTATTATTGAGTTGTATAAGTTCCTTGTATACTTTGACATTAACCCCATTTTTGGATAGGTGGTTTGAAAATATTTTCTCCCATTTCATGGAATGGCTTTGCACTCTGCTAACAGCTTGCTGAACTGCTTGCTGAATTACCCATACTAACTTGATATAGTACCATTAGATGCTTTTGTTTTTGTTGCCTGTTTTTAATACTATACCTGAGAAATGGTTGTGAAGACCAGTATTCTGAAACTTTCTTCCTAAGCTCTCTGAGGAATTTTACTGTCTTTGGTCTATGTTTGAATCTTTAATTTTGAGTTGACTTTTAATATGGTATAAAGTTAGGGTGTATTTTCATTCTTTTGCAAGTAGTTATACAGTTTTCCCAGCCTGGATGTTGGCAAGGCTATCTTTTCCCCCATTATATAGTCTTGGCAAAGATCATTTTAACATACATGTGTGGATTTATTTCTGACCTATGTATTTTTTCTATTCCATTAGGCATTAAATATGCTTTATGCTATCAACATATTCTTTTGATTACTGTAGCTTTGTAATTTCTTTGGCAGTCAAGAAGTGTGAGAATTTCAGTTTTATTCTTTTTCAAATCTGTTTGGCTACACAGGGTCTTCTATGATTCCATGTGAATTTTAGTGTAACAACTAAGTAACAACTAAGATTTCATTATGTGTACTCTGTGCCAGACTGAGTTCTAAATGCTTTATTGATTTTAGCTAAATTCAACTCACAAAATATATAAGGTAATTAATTATTTCCATTTTATAGATGAGGAAACTGACACAGAAAGGTGGATAAAATAACTTGCAAAAAGAGGCAGAGACTAGTAGCCCTCAGATAGTGACTGTAATCAGACAGCTGGACTGGCTCAGCAGGCTTTTGAATCTACACTTCAGGGTTTACTTTAAAGGTAGGTAAAGTCTATGTTGTGCAACAGATAGTGCATTGGACTTCTAAAGGTAGGTAAAACTGGATTAGTTCAAGGACCACTGGTGCATAGTTTTCTCATTGTAAAGTGAGAATGATATTTTTAACAAACTCATCAGATTATGAGCTAGATTAAAGACAATATGTAAATCTTACCACTGTGACACAGCACCTGCTCACTCTGTTTGCTACTGTCAATGGCATCAGTCATCTGAAGTTAACCTGAACTATCATTCCTAGTGGAGGACCTTGAAGTATTTAGAAGCAATTAAGATTTTGCATCAATAAAAAGATTTGTTATACACTTTCATACCTGTAAAAATACACAATGAATCCAAATGAACTCCATGTTCTTTTCTTGTGCCATGGTTTCACTAATATAACATGGTGTCTGACACAGAGCAGATAATAAATGTTTCTTGGAAGGAACAGTGCTGTAAAGTTCTAAAGAGGTTGCCACTTGCTTTAAATTGTGAGACATTGATTCTGAATCCACATAAGTTGTATATTACTGGAAGTCTTGACTGATAACAGTAGATAATAAGTTAATGGGTTTCTTGACTCCCTGAAAATAAATAGTGGAGTCCATAGTCTATATTTCATTAGAGTTGTCCTAAAGAAGATTTTGCCATATGTCTGACTAAAGGTAATGTCTGACTAAAAAGAAAAACTCCTTTCCAAATTAAGTTTCTCATATCACAAACCAGTTAAAGTGAGGGTTAGGGTAAGCAAAAGTAGGTCACTCTAGGGTGAATTTAAAACCCCTGAATATGACTGGAAAGTATTGGGAACTGACAGAGATGTTACTGTGAGATGAGCTGGGGATTTGAAAGAAGGGTTGTTGAAATATGTTTCATATTTGCACTCCACTGAAAGGAGCCTGGCTATTAAACTTGTTAGGTATATTTTTCTGGCAAAAGGACTTTGAAAACCTTTTAGAGACCTAAAAGATTTTTAAGAATCCATAATAAATTTTAGAAGAAAATATAACATATGAATCACCTGATATTAACATTATCAACAAATAATATATTAAAATACTTCCTTGTTTGCTTCACTTAGTGTAAGGCTAGAAATGCCATTTGTAAATTATGATTGGTAATTAGTAATAAAAACATAGAACACAGATGCACACACAGAAGCAAACTGTGTGAGATGATGGATTATCACCTTATTGTGATAATCATTTCACAATACAAATGTATAGAAACTTACACAATGTTATATGTCAATTATGTATGTCTGAAGATGAAAAGAAAATGTTTTAGAACTAGATAGAAGTGGTGATTATATAACATTGTTAACGTACTAAATCCATGACACTAAGGAAAGGAAAATAAGACCAGTACAAATGTTACCTCTAGTGAGGTTATCAATAATAAGCCTCCACATATTCTAATCTGTCTGTTTCTTTTTTAATCTAATGTGTGTATGTTGAGGTTAGAAAATGCATCTTATTTGTTTTGTATCCCCTGCATAGCACAATGCCTGATCTGAAATGTAACAAGACTTAAGAGATAACTGAGTTAATGAATGAGTTAAATAAAGTCAAAAGTATTTTTCATTATTGAAAAGTTAAAGGTAAGTTTAGATAACTTGCAAATTTGGAAAAATCACTGATGTCTCTGAGTATGAAATCCTAGAATATGTTAGGTTATTAAGACCTTTTTTCATGTGGTTACAGGAGGTGTACCAAACAGAGCTGATAACTGACTATTTTTCATTAAATTGCTGACATCTACATAGCCCTTAAAATTATGAAAAGCTTCTAAACCATATTGGCTTATTAAAGACCATTCTGTTTACTTTAGGCCATTCTGTTTACTGTAGGCAGGGATGAATTCATTTCTGTAAAGTCAATGAACAGTTCTAAGATTTCTTCATTTCCCAGTAACATGATCATGAGCTGAAGTGTGGAATATGACCCAAGGCTTGCAATTCTACACCTGTGTTTTACTTCTTCAAGTAACTCATTAACTATTTGTATTGCAAATATAAAGTGCCCAGTGATCCTTGAATAACTAAGTAGACTAGTAAACGTTTTGGGAAATGGGGAATCTTCACACTGACAAATTGCTATACAGCTTGTGAGACCTCTTCTGTTTACTGAAAGGGTATCCCGAATTTTCCCTTTCTGCTTAACTATTCCAACTTCCAGTGTACTGCAGTAGGGTTGTAAAATATCCATTGGCGCTTTTTTCATGATTCATTACTCTTAACAATGAAACTTTCAACCTGGCTCATGCTCAAATATGTGCATGAAAATGTTCTTCAAGGGGGAATAAACTGTGATGAATTTTTAAAATTCACTAAAAAAACAAATTTGATTATTGTTCTGTTCAGATTTTCATATTAACAGTTGAGAGCAGAAAACGTTTTCCTTTTTCTCTTCCCAATTCTTTGACTAGTCTAATAATCCAGTTGTCATAAGACATATTAACAGGAGTAAAACATTTAATTTCCTACCTTCAGAAGTCCTGCAAAGACATGACAGGTTTCCCCTCTCATATCAGGTAGAAGCTTCTGTACCTTCCTGATCTAGGGAGAAAAGGATGGAGGTGTGGAATCTTAAAAGGAAGGGAGACAAATCAAAGGAAAATGACAAGAATAGATATTTAGTAAACAAATGTTTGCCTTGCCATGCACATAAGTCTGCTGACAATAAAAAGTTACTCTAGGTCATACCTCTGTTCCTAGTATAGGTATAGGTTCTCTCTCTCTAAATTATTTTAGACAGTTAAGAGAGTTAAAAAAAAAACAAAAACAAAAACTCCTGACCCTTTCCTCAGCTGCTGCTATGGTACTTGGTCTTTTCTGAGAAGCTACGGTGAGTTGGGGTGAGGCCCTCAATTCTACCAGCAGCTCTGGTGGTTCCCAGCACTCCCTCACCTTGGCTTCCATTCAGAGCTCCCTACAGCTGCTCAATCTATTCCCTGTTTGGCTGTGAGGTCACAGTGACAGAGGATAAGATCAATGCCCTCATTCAGGCAGTCAGTGTAAAGGTTGAGCTTTTCCAACTGGCTTGTTTGCAAAGGCCCTGGCCAATGTTAACATTCAAAGCCTTGTCTGCCATGTGACTGGGGCCCTGCCCAGCAACTGTTGCGACTCTAGCTGAGAAAACAGTGAGAGCAAGAAAGAAGGTTGTGAGGAATCTGATGATGACTTGGGCTTTGGTCTTTCTGAATACCCCTCTTTTGTAACATGTTCAACAAGAAGCTTGACTCTGAAACAACAGAGCAGCAGCAGAAACCTCTTCTGCAGTCTACTAGACCTTGATTGCCTTTAGCTCAAAATAACCCACAAGCCAAAGTGGCATAATTTGGGGTGCCACATTCTGCTCCCCATCAATACACCTTTTAGATTCTCACTTAAATAATTCTGGTAGTATATGACTATTATCTCCGTTTTGCAGGTCTGGCTACAGATATCTTCGTAACTGTTGTCTTCTGTAAAATATCTCATGTAATCTTAAAATTTTCTCAAGGAAAAATGAAGTATTTCAGCCTTTTATATGGTTTTCCTACTTTGGGAAGGGTCAGGGGTAGGCAGTGTGTGGAGTGGCTGAGTCCCTTGTTAGGGTGTGCAGATTGCCCTGACCCCGTGCAGCTCTAGTTTCCATGTGGGTCTGAAGAAAGCCTGTTGTTAGGTGCCACGATCACAAGTCTTTCAGAAAGTTGGTAGAGCAGATCCAGGAAGAGACTCCCAGCCGGAAATGGACATGACGGGCCATCTCCAACGTGTCAACGGCTTGTTCTTGTCCCATGTCACACATCTGGTCCTTTGCCACAATAAGCTAACAGCTGTGCCAGCAAACGTCACAATACTGAAGGATTTGGAAGGGTTTGATTTTTTAAATAACTAGATCAAAGATCTTCCCATACAGATTAGCAGCCTTCAGAAGTGCAAACACCTGAACCTTGGCATGAATACATTAAACATCTTGTCTAGTAGATTTGGCTCCCTACAAGCTCTGGATGTCCTTGACTTGACTTAAAACCACTTGCATGAAAATTCTCTTCCTGAAAACTTCTAGTGCAAGCTAAGTGACAACGATGATGAAATCCTGTCGCCTGACATTGAGAAAAGCACAAAGTTGCAGAGACTCAGCCTCAGGGAGAATGACCTGGTCTTGCTGTTTAAGGAAATTTGGGAGCTTAGCTTGAGGAGCTCTACATTTAGGGGGACCACCTGCCGGTGCTGCCACCAAAACTCAAGGAAGTAACTGATTCTGATTCTGAGATGTTCTTGCTGGAAGCCTTCAGGGAAAGTTGCTTTAAAGATACTGATGTGATTAAGGAGTCTGGCACAAACGCTGTGATCAGCAGGGAGAAGTGTAAGCAGGTCTTCTGAAAAGAGCTGGGCAGCCAGAAAGGAAAGAGAGGGACACTCTCTAAGGGAAAGCCAGGAGGCTGCCTGAGCACCTGTTTGTGTGTTTGCATCATTTACAGGTTAAATATTTTAAGATTCTATTTGTATTATTTTAGTGTTTCTGTGTTGCTCTGAAAAAGTCAGAAGGATGTAGGAGTAGATGGTATTTGTTGAGCATGAAACTGCCTCTTGAAAGTGTTTTATATGTTTTCACAACAGCCACAGTAGGTTGGGTGCTTTCTCCCCTTTTAATAAATCCCTGACAGGTTTCCTCACCTGGTGAGGGCATAGGCCAAGGACTTGGCCATCTGCTGCTTTTATTATGTCCTTTTCAGGAAAAAGTAAAATATAAATTAGTCTTTATAATAGTATTTTATTAAAAAAAAAGGCTGTGGTTTAACTATGAATGAGAACATGTACTACCTAAGACAAAGTTGTAAAAAGGTTGTCAAATGCTGAAATATGTTAACTAGAAGGGTTAGAGACACCCACTTGTACAAAATTGAATTCTTCAATCCACTGTTAACATTTTTGAATCTGTTAAGTTAGATAATAGATTCATAATTTTTACCTAAACTATAAATATTAACAAAATATTTTCATGGAATTTATCTTATTTCTATAACATAGTCAGGGGGCGTTCTTTGATCAATTTTAAAAATGGAGACACCAGGATATATAAGGAGATTGTGATTTACCCAGGGTTATACTATTGATATGACTTCTTATTGACAGAATCAAATTTTTAATTCAGATCTCTTTACTTCAAATTTACTTCAAATTTACTTCAAAAACTCTTTACTTCAAAAAAAAAAAGAATTCCTTCCACTAATGACATACACATACATTTATCAATACTATACAGTAAAAAGAAATCATTTATCATTAGATGACAGATTGAAAGTAATTCCAAACATACGCCTTACATTTTCTCTTTGAAATTTTCAAATTTTGACTTGAATTATTTTACATTTTTCTGGGTTAAGATTACTTTTGTCATACTTCATGAAAAATAATATACCATAGTTTTAAAATTCTCATGGTTTTAGTTGATAAAAATGAACTCCTACATGGTATTTTTAAAAATTATTATTATTATTATTATTATTATTATTATTATTATTATTATTATTTTGAGACTAGGTCTCGTTATGTTATCCAGAGCTGTCTTGAACCCACGGACTCAAGTGATTCCTCACCTCAGCCTCCCAGTAGCTTGGGTTATAGGCACATACCACTGCACCCAGCTATTTCTTTTTTAACAAGTCCAACTTTATATATTCTAGTTCATGAATCTTTAACTCTGTTTTACTTTATTTTTTTTTCAGAGTTCACATTATCTTTATTGATTTATCTATCAATGAATATGACTGGGTTGTTTCTAAGTATTGGCTATTTCTCCCTTTTGGGGCAGCACATGAGGACCTGCTTGGTTTACCCCATCCAGAGACCAAAAAAGTTGAGATAAAGAGATGGCAAGGAAAAAAGAAGAAAAGCAGAGATTATCTGTATCAGTTAATACAGCTGCTTTAGAAAACACAGACAATATGAAGAGGACTCATAGTGTATGCCATTACAAAAACCACACAGTAGCATAATTCTCTTTTTCATCTCCATCACTGGAGATGCTGCCATCATTAGTGAATCAACAAATACTTGATATTAAAATTTATGGTATTTAACTCTATGTTTTAAATGTAAATGTTGAATTACTAAGTGAATTATATTTCTGCCTGGTGAGTTACTTCTGTAAAGGGGGTGGGAAATTGTAACACATAGAAACATTTGCATTTTGAGTTTCAGGAAGCCCAATGTCAGGTTCACAATTGAACATGTGCATCAATCTGTGTTCACATCAGCTGGGAAAGCATGTCAGTCTTTGCAATGTACCATCCTTTGGTTTACTAGAACATCAAATGTATTCTTACCCTGGGAGAAACACTGGCAGTACTGATATTCTAGATTTAATTTTTTTTTATTCCAGAGGCATAACTGTAAAAACAGTTCCTATCCCCTAAATACATATATAAGATCTTAACATTTATGTAACATCTTCCTCAAAATATCACCTAGATGTTATTCCTATATTTAAAAAAATAAGCAGCATAATATTTAATCAGACTCAAATGCTACTGCTTGTGTGAGTATATCTTTTCGGGAAGTGAAACTGAAGAAAGAGTATGGTGGCATATGTTGTCAACATTAGAAATGTACTAATAAATCCATGATAGTTATGCTTCATTGTAATTCACAATTGACCAACCTTTTTTTCATTTATGTTTATTTAGGCATTTCCAGAATCATTCCAATTTTTAACTGAATATCAATTCTGTAAATGGACTACTGCCCATTTGTACTTCTGTAAAGTTTTAGGTAGTAACCCACATTTTAATATGAAAAAGCAATGCTGTTCCCAACATATATTTAGTCATTTTAGTAGCTCCCAGTATACTCTGTTGCCTTTTATGTTTGCTGTTTTCAAAAAGGATGGTTCTTCTCCTTGGACAGTTCCTGTCTATCTTATGTCAGATTCTAATCTGTGACCTTGGGTTTGGAGAACAGCTTTAAAAAATATAGACATAACCACTGCCCTCAAAAAAAGAATCTTTGAAAAGAAAAACTTAATAAATAGTTGAAAATAGCAAAACAGGCCAGGCACGGTGGCATGTGCCTTTAATTGCAGCCTATGGAGCGGGGCCGAGACTAGGAATTGCTTGAGTCCGCGGGTTTGAGACGGGACATAGTAAGACCTAGTCTCAAAAAATGGCTGGGTGTGGTGGCTCTGTGGCGGTGCCTATAATCCCAGCTACCTGGGAAGCTGAGGCTGAGGATCGCTACTAAAAAAAAAAAAAAAAGTAAAATAGAAATTGCAACAGATACTCATTTTTGCTAGAATGCAAACTGATATTACACTTAAGTTTAACATACTTGCAGAAGAGAGCAGACACTCTCATCTATTACCTGAGCTTTAGCACGGGCTTTAAAAAAATAATAAAATAAAGGTGAAGTACTTCAGAAGTAGCACTCAGTGAAAACCCAGACATTTGTGTCTGTCTTGTTCATCTTTTGTTTCCTGGCAAAAAGAATAGCCTGAACTAATTACTTAATGCTTTAAGAATATTAAACCTGAACTACAATTAAGGAATTATTTCCTTTTGATATATAATTATGTTTTCTACACATAGAGAATATCTCTATCAATGAAATTATTAGTTCCACCAAACTGAATTCACATCAGATCTTTAAAAGATTGTTATTAGTGTATAATGTCATTAAAATAAAGACAAAAGAATAATACTCTTTTGATGAGGATGTGGATGTACATAACCAGAAAATCGAGGCTGAGCTAAAGTGCTACATTAGTTACTAAAACACAACCAGCATTCATGAACCACCACTGTATGCTAGCCAGTGCACTGCACATTTTATGAGTATAGTTAAATTTCACTAACACTACAAGAAAAATCATAATGAGGTACACTGCTCTCTTTAAGGAAAAGAAAGTGTCTTACTAAAATTTAGCAATACATCTTAGCAAATGAATCTAATACTAATGTGGATTTCTCACACAAGGCACAATTATTTTAAAATAGAGTGTTACTAGTAATGTATAATGCCATGTATGAAAATCCTCTCTAGGATCTGGAAAAGAGTAAAGAAGTGTTCAGAGAAGGGTAAGTAGTTTGCTGAAGCATTTCTAGGTACTGTTGTTTATGGGGAAGCTGTGGGCACTGAGGCTCGTTATCACACAGAAGAGAATCCTTACACAGCTGTCTTCAGAGAGTTGAAGGGCATTTTGTACAGTACAGATTAGATTTTATTTTTAATAGCTTCAAAGCCCAGAAAAGGTCAATGAAATGGTAGAGGGAGATTTTGTGAGTTACTAAAGGTACTCAGGATTAACATTATCTGGGTCTTTGTCTTTGTTCTCCTTATATATATTCCAAAATAAATAAAAAACACCTGCAAGGAAAAATGAGAGGGAAGGAAGAGAAGAAGGGAGGAGGGGAAAAATGAAGAAAGGAAAGGAAAGGCAAATGTGAGGAATGATCTATCAAAGATACTTTAAGAGATAAAAACAAAGTAATTTAAGATAATCACTATTTTCTTTTTTCTTTTCCCTCCACCCAGCCCAGGAGTCATTATTTCCTTATGAATAAACCATGTCCAATCTATGATTTGGCAAGCATATAAAAAGAATCAGAAAAGCAATCACCAAAAAAGAATGACATGCAAAAAATAAAACACCCAATGTTGATGAAGTTATTCTCATGAATCTCATATGAAGTATTTGCATATGTCTCAGTGGGAGAAAATTTTTAAACAAAAACATAAGTTTGAAAATATAAAACACTTATAAATTTCCTCCTATAATTCTACATCTGTGCCTCTCTATTTTAGCAAAATAATCTTAAAAATGTGAGTACAAATACATTCATCACAGTTATTTTTAAATAGTAGAAAATTGGAAATAATATAAATCAATTATAGAGGTATGTTGACCATAATGCATTCATTGGATAACATTTTCTGCTGTTATGTTTTCAAGTTATAAGTACTCAGGTAGAAAAAGATTTTTTAAATTTAATTTTATTATGTTTACATTTTCATACAACATTGGTCATATTTGTATAAGTTATTTTCCCCTTTATGACCTTCCCTATATCACCCTCCCCTTTCTCATCCCCCCCTTTGCCTCCTCTGATTACTCCAACGCTTCTCACTCTTAGTCTTTGGTTGATGCTTGGCTCACTGGTCTTTCTGGACTAATGTCATCTTTCCTGGGTAAGGATCTATGCTCCTGGAATGCAGTATTCCAGGCTGTTGGGATTTTCAGGGGTTACTCTGAGGTGGACAGCCAGGACTTGCATGTCAGGAACCTCTCATAGGACTGGTGTGTGGCTTGGTCCTCCAGCTCATTGTTGTGGCACTTCCTATGGTGGAGGTGAAGGTCATGTTGGCTGTCTCTTTACTGGTGCTTGTTCCTTGGTGCTGCTTCTGTGCCGGATAGTTCTGGCATCTGGTGCTGGGACCAGCCTTCCCAGTCACTAGTACTGGATAAGTTTCCTGGTGAGGACAGACTTGCAGGTGGTTGGTTCAGTTCCTCTTTTTCTTATGGCTTACAATTCTGCCATGGGGCTGCAGCTACTCCTCTGTGGCTTTCCTCCCCTGTTGGAGAAGGAGGAGGCTTCACTGACACTGCACACATCTCTGGACCAGCTCCAGAGATATTGTAAGTAGAGCTCTATGACAGGCCATCATAGTAGTTAGTTTTTTGACCTTGTCTCTTGTGGTTCCAACCATGAATTCTTTTGGTCCCTACCCAGGTGGTGAGTGTACCCAGTGCCATTATTGCTCCTGTCCTTGCCTCTCTTGAATGTCTGCACCTGGATTGTTCGTTTTCTCTTTCTTAGTGCAAAGCTGATTGAGGTGGAAAGAAACCATAGGGGTACCCCCCCAGCCCATGCCCTAGCAGAGACTGCCCAGCTCCTTGCAATCTCCAGAAAAATTTTTTTTTTGATAAATGGAAACACTCTCCAAACACATAGTTCAGAGAGTCATATTATCTCCCCTTTTCTCAACTATTTCCCTTTCTCTTCACCCTTTCTTTTTCAGATACTTTATACATTGAATTCTTCCCATTCCTTTGCAATCTAGAATTCTGCATCTCAAAAGTCAATCAATCCAGTCTGGCAAAGTGACATTTTCTCTGTAGGAAAAGGGTGGGACGTTGGACAGAGAAAAACCAGAGTTAACATTCTCTTTCTTGGCAAAGGAAGGGGTCATTTCCACATTAAATTTTTTTTATCCTGTGCAATTATGAACAGGCTAATGGAATTTAAGTTACCAAAGACTGAAACTGGTATTTAAATATAATTATGAAACTGATTTTTGTTTCAATGAATTAGTTTACCCATACTCCTACCAGACATCTATTACCCATACCCATGATGACCAGGTGAAGCATGATGATCTAAAGTGGGCTGAAGCACACAATACCTAAGAAATAGAGCCAAGGGGGTCTAGTTAAACAACCTATGACAACCTATGACTTACTGGCTCAGGTTAGTGGTATGCAGCCCAGTTTCTCCTTGAATCTTCCTCATTCTATTTTCACTATGTCAGGCTGTGTCCTTCACCAATGATAGCCCACCTGGAACACCAGTACATGTAAAGTTTGTATAAACCCTTAACTTCCTGTTTGGGGTACTCAGTCTTTGGATATGAATCTGCTGAGTCAGTACCATTACTAATAAACCTGCTTCTTTCGAACCTTGGTGTCCTTGTTCCCTGATTGTCTTGGCTGGGTATTTTATCTATAGATCTGTTTTCTTGTGAAATCATGAAAATTTTTAAATAAATAAAAATAAAATAAGATAAAATGCAATACACTAATGCTAACATAAATGGAAGTGTTAATATATAAAGGACTAGAAACTTTCCCCAGATAAAAGGCCCAGGATTTTGCTCTAAAAATGAAAACTTGTCTTGGAACAATTTGCTGGGATCCTGCCATTTCCTTGCTCAGTTAAACAAATATGATTTACATATTTCCTACTTACATGGAGGGGCCAGAATGTTGAAAAGTAGCCAGTTATTAATAAAGAATATGTCAAGAGGGAGGAAAACAGAAGTAAGGGCTTGAAAAATACTTAAAATTGCTTTCTTGTTCTTGATTAAAAAAAATCCATTTCTAAACATAATTGATATGACTAGAGCCCTGCTGCTCTCTTTGATTAAATGAGAAAAGATTAATTGCTGCACTTTGCACCTCACTAGGTACTTCCTGTCATATCCTGTTTTCTGTTAACGACTTACTTAATAATTCAATTAAAAATCAGTAGAATTATAAATAAGTGGGATGAAGTCTCATGAGGTTCTGGATTTGCTTTAAGATAGTTTAACCACAAAAGGAAAGAAAAGGGGGAAGGGTAGATGAAAACAGTATGGCAACATACTGATCATTCTAAAATCAGGGCACGTTATTCGTGTACTAGTCTCTCCACTTTTGTGAAGGTTTGGAGTTTTTCAGGTAATTTCTAGCTCTTAGTTTTCAATAATGAAGTTTCATTATTAAAACTATTATGTCTTCTACTGATGAAGACTTTTCTATTATATTATTTATTCACAAGAGTCTGGAGATTTTCTGATAGAAGAAAATTTTCTAACTGTTCAAGCATGAACAACAACAAAAAAAGATACACATGATGAATATAAGATTCCAGACACGGTGACATTTATATTTAAAAGTGTCCCTAACTTGTACTTGTTGCCCCCCAGCGATAAATGCAATGGCTCCTTGAAATCTGTTTCAGAAATTCTTCACTCGGTCTTCCCGACCTTCTCTTCTCTTCCTGTGGTGCTTCAGTCTGGGATTAAGCCTTAAACTCCCTTCTCTCTCATTTTACTGCTCTCTTGCAGATTTCCTTGAGTGGAAAATAAGCTATGGAAGATTCCAAAAGGAAAAGATTTTCTTGTATTGAAGAGAATCTTTGAAGAAACAAGACAAGTAACAGGAGTGGTTGTAAACTAAAGGGAAGAGACAAAGAAACAAACATGTTCTGAGTTCTCTACTCTGGACCAAAGTAGTATGAATATTTCACAAGTGGCAGGATAAGATTTCTCTTAGTGTTGGCAAGAGAAACCTATTTATTTCTTGAAAAGTCACTGGAGTAGTACTATTATTTATGCAAGAAAAAAAAGGTAAAAAGGTAGAAGTCTTTAATGAGGGCATAAAGTTCTGTAATCAGTATATAGCAAATATCTTCCCTCTTCTGTCATTTACTGTGATTCCTAGATATAAAGCTGGACAGTTAGGCCAATTTGCATAAAGAAGCCCATGGCCTTCTGGGAGAAGATAAATCATATACTCTCTAGGGGATATCCTACCGCCTTCTTTCTGAGATCGGAGTTAGAGAATGCTGCTCAGATGGAGAAACTCCACTTACCCACGAGTCAGTGGTCGAGATAGGCAGCACGACTCTTACAATAATTAATGTGGAGCTATGTGGACTGTTATGCCAAATTTGCAATACACAAATAATGCAGAAGTAAACAGAGGGATAGACACATTTATATTCTTTTTCAACATAAAGAAGTAACTGGTACTTATGTATTTCCTGTGAACAAAATAAAACTTTCCCTTCATGTTAGATTTTCCCTTCAACTTCCAATGATTTGAAGTTATCTGAAATTTAATTCTCGTATACTTTTTATACACAGGAAAATTGCCTGTATATAACATAGTGTTGCTTCTATTTTAAAACGAAAGAAAAACAGGATATGATTTTGAAATATTTTGGTCATTATTTCTCAACACGTACAAAATCATTATATTGCCTATCCAAAACTAGTTTAACGTCATGTCAACTATACCTCAATTAGCAACAACAACAAAAAGTAAGAAAGAAATAGCATACAAACAACCCTGAGTCAGTAACTGTTGAAAGAAGTTATTAATAAATCGGTACGTGCAAGTTTTTTATTTTCTCTACAATTTTATATGTTAGAACATGTCCATAAAACTTTAAAAATAAAAAAATAAATAACTGCTGTGGACAAATTAAAATGCTGTTTGCGCCACAGTCCCAGACTTCCCTATTCTAAACACTGAATTCCCATCTTACTTCCTTATCGAAATAGTTCTTAGTCTTGATTTCTCACCCTAGATTCCTTTTTCTCTTGAATTCTTATCAAGTATCTCACTTCACAGAGTTGTGTTTCTGTCTCTGAGTTCTTGTTTTATTTACCAATTCATTATTATCCCCTACCCTATTGTTAAGAGTGTAAGTAGTTCAGCTAAAATGGAATTTAGGGGGCAGGTGACTCCTTAAGGGACTTAATGTTGTATTTTATACAGGAAGCTGAGCAATGGACTAAAATTCTGGTTTGCTCAGAATGCATGAGTTCTCTCCCTACCTCTCTGGTTTTCCTCAGCTCAGTAATCTTCACAGACAACTGAGTGTAAATTTTAGGGTTGTATTGGTTTACCTAGCAAATAGGAAGTTTCCAAGGATACAAACTTTGAAGACACATCCTTTGATATGGTAATGAATGAAGCTAAGGAGGTAGTCCTAAAACAGAACATTTCCATATAAACTGAATCATATGTCAACATTGGCATTAGTGCATAGTAACTGCAGCTTTATGACCTCAGAAGCGTTGCCACCTCCTTTACAATCAAACCTTTTTGCTTTAGTCACATCAAGCAAACATCTCTATCATTCAAAGAATGAAATAATGAGGACATACAGAGGAGGACCAACAATAATACGGTCCACCATGAATGCAGTAGTCAGATTTAATGAGCATTAACATGAAGCCATCTTTCCTTAAGGGGAGAGGGGGGAATTTTGGAGTTGAAGCCCTCTCCTCATTTTCTTGTCTTTTCCCCAAAAAACAGCTATCCTAAAATTGATACATATATTCTTTCCAACCTTGTTTTTATACATTTTTTTACTGTAGCATATATTGTCATTAACATTATTTGGTATTATTTGTATGTGTACAAATGTTACACAAATGTCAAAATACATAGTATTCTGTGAACTTTTTTCATTATGTATTTGAGATTTATGTATGTGGATATATATAATGGGCTCATTTTAATTGCTACATAGGATTCCAAAAAGTAAATAATCTTCTTATGTATGTCGTATTTAAAGACATTTAGACTATTTACAGAGTTTTAGAAATTACAACAAAATAGCTACAGAGAATATATTTGTACATGATTTGTCATGTATGAGACTTCTTTTAGGGCAAATATTTGAACATGAAAGAATATTAATAGGATAAATTGTTATAGATTTCAACTGTAAAAAGTAGTTTTGCTTTTGATGTACAGAATAATAAAGGTATTTGGTCTCTGTTCCCAGCATAGAGCTCTTAAAAGCCCTGAATTTTCCTAAGTGACAAGCAAATGGAAAAGGCCAAAAACTGAGTTAAACATCAATAGCCCACATGATGCCTATATACAGAAACTTCATCATCATTATCCCACCCAGCCATCGGTCTCTCTATATTTCTGTACCCTACATGTCATGGGAGCCTATCTTTTCTATCTTATTCTATGCCTTTCCTGGAAAATTAAGTGTAATAAGTTAAATTCCTGTTCTGCAAATATTAACTCCACTCCCCTTCTGACTTGGAGTGAACTCTGTCCCTGCTACGTTGACTTGGGACTTGGCCATGTGATTTCCTTGGCTGATAAGTATGATAGAGTAGGAAGTGAAGTAAGCACAGGCTTTCCCTGTGTTCATAAAGGTATCTTTTTTGTGCTTGTCAGTGATTTAACCTGGGTGGCTGCTATGGAAACACAGCGAGCACACCTGAACCCTGCCTGGACTTGGAACCCAGAGCCCAGAGATAAGAGCACCTCACGGACTTGTAAGAGAAAAAACCCATGTTCAGAGTTTTGGGTCACTGACTTTTGGGGTGGCTTGTTCTGCAGCACTATTGCCACAGTAGATGAACAAGAATACCTGAGCGGTTACTCTCATCTCCCCAGTTATGATCCAGGTATGTTGAGACCAAAGGATTTGAGTCACCAAAACCTCTGTGCCTGAGACTGTAGATTGCTGCTGCAGAGGTGAATATTCAACATCCATGCTTCAGGAGGGTCAGATAATTAAAGCAAACATATCAAAGCAGTGAACAGGGGACACAGCATATTAATAATGGCACTTTGTGGGAAGAAAAGTCAGTGGACTGTGGTAGAGGATCTTGGATGCTCTGGTGATAGATATAGTGTGGGAACGTGCATCTGAAGAGGTATGAAACAGTACTACCAAATACAGTGTTGTAAAACAATGTTATCACAATAAAAATATTATAATTTTAAAAAGAAGAAAAAAACCTTTAGAACTAATATGGTTCTTTACAAAAAAATAAATGAATGCAAAAGTTACAATAACTCAGGAAAGATTTTCTATTTTGTCATTATGCTCAACAAAGCACAATTACATAAAAATCTTAATTATAACAGCAAGCAGTTTGATTTTTCTAAATTAAAAATAAAAACACCTATATTTAACATAAAAACAAAAATAATGACATCCAGACCTTTGTCATGTGGGCATTTCAGGACTGGGGAAACTAAAAGATTGTAGGTTGGGATTCCAGGAATATCTGTCTTCAGTTGTGGTATAATAGAGGCTCAATAAATGTGGTGATTTTCTTTTACTGAAAGTGATAGAATATGTCTGTTTTATGTATATGTCCCCAGTTCATATTAAGTAGTCAATAGGCATTGATAGAATAATGAAAAATTAAATAAAATGAGGTTGTGTGACCTAAAATGTTTACAGATAGTCCTAGAATACCCTTCAAACTACTTCTTTCCACCTAAAATTACTTACACATCTCTCTTTTGGCATCAGCAATAAGTTTAATTAAATATTAGGTACAAATAAAAGATGCACTTAGTAAAATGGAAAAAAATCCCAACCTGTCTCTTCCTTCCCTGTATTAACTGGACATAAAGTTTTATATTCCAGAAGTACAAATAAAAGATCTAGTAGTTATGTTGTCATTCTGGGTCTCTACTGTGTTTGTTATTAAACATCCCTATGGCTCTCTTATTTAAAAGATTCTATTGCCAAATTAAGTTTATAAAGTTATATCCATGTTTAGCTCTTATATTTATATTTTTGATCCTTATTTAATACCCCCCACCTACTCCTTGAACTATTTCTCTCTCCTCCCTTTCTTGTAACCATCAAACACCCTCAAATCATTGGCATCAAGATGGCATGTGACCAGAGACCATAGGAGCTTGCTCTCAGAAGAATGCAGAGAAGAGGCCTTACTTAGTAGAACCTCAGAAGTTCAGTGTGTGAGGAACTTCTGAGTTCCAGGGAAGGTTGTAAACTTATAACCATTTTTTTTCAAAAAAGTTTTTTTAAAAAATGCCAGCATCCTAAGTCATTGAGGAAACACAAATTGAAACTACAGTAAACATTGCTGGTTGTCCATTAGAGTAGTTACAATTTTAAAACTGAAAACAGTGAGTGTCAGAGTATAAAGTAATCGAGACTCCCAGACCCCTGGGGGAAAACAAGTGGTGGAATTATTTTGGAAAACAGTTGAGCAGTTTCTTATTTAGTTAAACATGAACTTCTAAGTATAACCCAGTAATTCTACTCCTCAATATTTATCTAAAAGAAATGAAAACATTTATCTACATATAAACTTGATCTTAAATATTTTTAGCAACTTGATTCATAATTGCTCAAAACTGGATCAAACTGAAAAGTCCATCAGTAGGTGAGTGGATAAGCAAATGTTTCTTTTTATTGCTAAGTATTATTGCCATTGTACAAGTTCCCACAATTTTTAATCTATTCCTTGGTTGGTGGACACAGGTTATTTCCAATTTAGGGGTGATTACAGTTAAACTACTATAAATTTTTATAAAGAAGACTTAACGAATACATGTTTTCATTTCTCTTGTATGAATACCTGCAGGTAGCATTATTAATAATTATTAATAATAATTAACCTGCTGGTTAATTATTAAGAATATACTTAACTGTATAAAGAAACTTCTAGAATCCTTTCTATGTAGTCATACATTCCCACTGACAATGAGTATGAGTTCCAGCTGCTCTGTACCCTTACCAGCATTTGATTTTGCTGTTAAAATAATTGTTCAAAATCCTTTCTAATAGGTATGGCTATGGACTGAATTGTATGTCCGACCCCCAAATTTATAGATTGACATCCTGCCTTACCATGTTACTGTATTTGGAGACAGCACTTTTAATGAAATAATTAAGATTTTAAAAAGTCATGAGGGTGGGGGCCTAATCCAATGGGGTTATAAGAAGAAAGCAGGCACACTAGGATCACACAGGCACAGAGTGCAGGCCACATGAGGAGACTGTCAGGAAGAGAAGTCTCATCAGACACTACAGCACCTTGGTCCAGGACTTTCAGCCTCCAGAACTGTGAGAAAATAAATTTTTGTTGTTAAGTAACTCAGTCTGCGGTGTTCTATTATGGCAGCCTGAGCAGCCTACTAGGGGTGTGCAGAGTAATTTGTTGTGGTTTTATTTGCATTTCCCTAGAGGCTAATAATATTATCTTTTTGTGTACTTATCTGACATTTTAGTTCTTCTTGTAAAATATGTGTTCACACACAATTAGGGATATGTGCACCAAAACCATTCCTAAATACATTCTTGTTACAAAGATTCATTTTTGTTGTTGTTGTTTTTGAGACTAGGTTTCACTATTTTGCCCATGGAACCACAGGCTCACATTACCTGTGGTACCATGGACTCAAGCAATCCCCAGCCTCAGCTTCCCAGGTAGCTGGGATAATAGGCGAGCGTCGCCATTCCTAGGTATTTTTTTGGGACTAGGTCTTGCCATATTTCCCAGGGAGGGTCCGATCCGTCATCCCCAGTCCTAGCCGCGACTCCATAGGCTGTCGTTTACAAGCATGCACCACCATGCCCAGCCACAAAGATTAATTTGTTATGATCATTGTCTTTATTGTGATGTTATGATTCATCCTTGTGTGTTTGAATAATCTTTGCAAAAATCAGGGGTTTTTTTTGGTTTTGTTTTGTTTTGTTTTAAGAGACTAGGTCTTGCTATGTTGCCTGGGGTTATCTCAAACCTGTGGACTCAAGTGATTCCCCCTAGCCTCAAATCTCCCAAGTAGCTGGGATTACAGTTACGCACCATCATGCCTGGCGAAAAACATAACATCAGGTTTTATACTGAGATTTTAAAACAGACTTGACAATAGCTTTCATTGTAATTCCTATTTCATCTTCAACCTTCCGAAAACTTAATTTTGATTCCATGGATTAGATGATAAAAAAAAGGTATCATTGCAGTGAAGTGATTTTCTATTTGAAGCATCTAGTAATACTGACATGAAAACAGGCATCATCTAACTAGAAAGCTTTTGCTCAGCTAACAAAACCAACACATTTACAGCAATTACTCTACGGAAAACTTTCAATAAAATATGGGTGAAATTAATTGAAATAATCATCTGAACTAATGCATCCCAAAGTGATGTGTAAATGTTCTTTCTACACCTGCAAATGTGAAATCTTTGTATTCGGTACACTCTAAGAAAGCAAAGTACTCACGTTTGCAGTGGATACTCATATTTCTTCCTCTGATTTCTGTCTTCTGGATTGTCAGTAGTCCACAAGTGACTATGGTGTCTGCAGTTGAGATGCATAGTGTAAAAAAGTGAGTTACACTCCCGACAGTGGTCTTTAGAAATGGAAATACAAAAAAAAAAAAGAAAAAAAAGAAGAAACAAAAATATAGTCTTTAATATTTCATTAAACATGCATTGCAGGGGGTTATGTTGTGTTCTGTTCTTCCCACACCCCCCAGCAAAGTCACAAATGTAGAAGTTTTAGCCTCCCTGACTTCAGAATATGACCTTATTTGGGACTAGAGTTGTTGCAGCTTTAACTTACTAAAATGAGGTCACACTGAAGTAGGCTAGACTTCTATTCCACTGTAACTAGTATCCTCACAAAAAAGGATCCTTACATTTGGACCCAGCCACGTACACAGGCTGAGCATCATATGAAGATGAGGGCAGAGGAGCAGGTGATGCTCTACAAACCAAGGAATGCCAGATTACCTACAACAGCTGCTCCCGTTCAGCTTCCAGCAGGAACCTAACCTGCCAGTATCTAAAGCTTGGGCCTCCAGCCTCCAGAACTGTGAGATGATACATTTGGTTGTTGAAGTCACCCGGTGTGTGATACTTTGTTCAGCAGCCATAGGAAATGAATACTGTGTAAGTTCTCATTTATTGTCATGTAGAATAAAATGTTAATTTAAAAAGGAATAAAAAGTTGATATTTGAAGTTTATATATGCACTTTTTAAACCCAAAAGTATCTCCAACAAACTTAAAACAGTAAGAAAAGTTTAGAGATTATTTTATCATTGCTACCAGTTAGAGTGCAAAAAATTTTTTTTAAAAAACTCTGAGTAGGTTTTAGTGTGAGAGTTTTTTAAGATTCCTAGGGCAATCCACCCATTGAGCCTGTTCCAAGGGTGAAACCTACTGCCCTTAGTGCCCTTGGCTCACCACTGATCCCACCCTTATATCTTCAATACTAACTCTGCTTCACCCTGCGGTTTGCTTTGGCTAATGACACATTAGTAATTAGGACATAAACAAAAGCTTGAAAAAGCATTTGTGGCTCTGGGCCAGCTCTCACTAAGTCTTGAGACTACCATGTGGAGGAATGTGGGTGGTTTGCACCCTGCTGGATCATGTGACCTGGCCCACAGCAAGGCTCACCACCAATCATGTCAGAGAGGTCTTGTACAGGCTAGTGCTCCACAGGCTCCTGGATGACTGCAGATACTTGAGAAACCCTAGGCGACCAGCAGAAGATGCTTGAACTGGTACCCGACCTCTTTCCCTGATCTGTGGAATCAGGAGCAAATGAAATGGAAGTTGTTATAAGCTATTAAGTTTTGGGAGTTGATGCTTATGCAGCCATAGATAGCAGAAACACCAGTGTAAGAATTTGGACTTTTAATCCAAGTGAAGTGGACTGAATTGTGTCCTTACACACACACACACACACACACGCACACATGCACACACACATTACATATACACAACCAAGTCTGTATGTTGACTTCATAACCCAATGGACTGTACTAGAGTTTATGGAGGTAAGATTACATGAGGTCATATGGGTGTGGCTGTGTTCCAGTAGTATTAGAATTCTTTTAAGAGGCCACAGAGCTCTCTCTATGTCTCCCTCCCTCACTTCTTCTAACATGCAAGGACACACTGCACAGGTAGTCAGGTAGAGTGTGTTTATCAAAACCCAAGCATGCTGACACTTGATCTCAATCTTCTAGTCTTCAGTACTGTGGGAAAATAAAATTCCTCCTCCCCCACTGCAAAGGTGGCATCTTATTATGGAGGTCTGAGTTGACTAATTCAAATAGTAAGATATTAAATCTAATGTAATATATTAGATTTGACTTCTGGGAATCTACCCAAAGGAGACCTCAATGTGGGTACAAAAGGACACCTGTGCTCGGATGTTTATTGCAGCACTATTTATAATTGCAAGAACATGGAAACAACCCAAATGCCCCAGAACAGATGAGTGGATGAAAAAGATGTGGTATATATACACAATGGAGTATTACTCATCAATTAAAAATGACAAATTTGAT
>PVHY01003133.1:0-32907 GCA_004024945.1 Uropsilus gracilis | reverse complement strand
GGTGACTAATATATGGTCAACCAAATGAAATCACACAAGGGGAGAGAGGGGACCAGCTGGAGCGAGCGGGGAGGGGAGGTGATGGTGTTGGGTGACCCCCAGGGACTGAAATGATATAAAAAAAATAATAAATCAGATATTGGTTAAAAAATATATATTAGATTTGCATCAAGGATTGACATGACCTGACTGGGACATGAGATGGAATCAGCTAATGAGAGAGAAGTCAAGCAACTCATGAGGGGACAGAAGAAAACTGAAAATAAGATGTCCTGGAAGGTAAACTGTTTTAAGAGAAAGAGAGTATGAGGTTAATTGTGTCAACTGACAGTATCAAAATGCTAGTGGCAAGGAAGGGAGAGAAGAGCCAGGCACTGGTGGTGGGACCCTGGAGAAAAGGAAGGAGATGGCACACAGAGCACTGGTTATAGGATTTGCTTTCAGTGAGGGAAAAGTCCCCACTTCTACTGAAATGAGGCAGTAAACAAAGGACGAGGGCAACTGCAGGTAAGTGTGTAGGTGCAGGAGCAGGAAACTGAGGGAGTGTCAGCTTCTATTTTCACTTACAAGTAGGAGGTGAGGCATCTGTTGAGATAGGGGTGCAGTATTTGAAGGCTTGGAAGACTGAAAGAAGTGAAAGGCTGAAGAAAAGAGGAGAGAGAAATAAGGTATTCAGGTTATGCTGAGTTTCCAGGTAAGGTAAAATAATGCTGGATATAAAATCCCAAGCACCATCCAATGTAATTGATGGCTTTTCTCTCACGAGTATTTAATACTGCTAGTGTTGGTAGAGAAAAGGCAAAGAGATTTGCTGAATCAAGGGGAGGCAAGTTTTTTTTTTCTGGAAAGAACTAGATGTTTTAGGATTTGTGGGCTATGTACTCTCTCTGTCATAGCTATGGAACTCTGCCTCTGCAGTGTGAAATTAGCCATAGACAACATCATAAATGAGATAGCTATATTCTTTTTTTAAGCAATTATTTTATTTTTATAAGTTGATTGTGTATATATATGTATGTAGTTCTCCCTTGTCACCCATGAAAACCATCATCTTGATCTCTTGTTCCCATTGCTCCCCTAACTATACCTCCCTCTCCCACTCTTGTTCTATGCTTCAGTTCTGCTGGCAGTTAGTTTTAACTTTTTCTTGTTTGTTTGTTTGTTTTCCCTATATTCCTCATATAAGTGAGACCATCCAGTATCTCTCTTTCTTTCTGACTTATTTCGGCTAACATGATTCCTTCTAACTCCATCCATGTTGCTGAGAATGACATACGTTTGTCTACTTTGATTGATGAATAATGTTCCATTGTGTATATATACCACAACTTTCTGATCCATTCGTCTGTTTTGGAACATCTGGGTTGTTTCTATATCCTGGCTATTGTAAATAGTGCTGCATAAACATCCTAGTAGAGGTGTCCTTTTGAATGAGTGTTTTTGTGTCTTTTGGGTAGATTCCCAGAAGTGTGATTGATGAATTGAATGGTAGTTCCATTTTCAGTAGTTTGAGTGTTCTCCACACAGCTTTGAGATAGCTACATTCCAATAAAACTTTATTTGTGGACTCTAAAATTTGAATTTAATCTATATGTGTCACAAAATGTTCTCCTTTTGATTTTTTACAACCACTTAAATATGTTAAAAATAAGTATTTTCTTGTGGGCTATGGGAAAAGAAGCAAATAGATTGGGTCTGTCAGGCCCATAGTTTGTGAACCTCTGCATTAGACTATGTGGCATATTAGAAAAAGTTGCACCCTTGCAAGATTCTGAACAGAGTCTGGGTTGTTTTCTATTTCTTCCTATTGCAGGGTGCTCTTGTGCAGTGCACAATATGTGCATGTAATGGTGCTGATAGAGGTAGAGTTTATCTGATAGGACAACAGGAAATAAAGAAGAAAATTGAACATATTGGCATAAAAAAGGCTGACATTATGTGTCATGCAGTGTAAGATGAATAGGAGTGAAAGTGAGGGTAGAAAGGGCCTGACAGACACCAAGTTGAATGGGTCAAGGGTCATTGTCTTGATGAGCTCAGAGTGACTGAGGGAAGAACTGGAGCTGAGATAAAAACCTTAGAGTGAAATATATGGACTTAAGATTTTAAAGCTCAGAAGTTGCAGTAATGACAGGGTGTACGTGGCTTATCCAAAGGTTGAAGTCTTTGCTGAGAAAGAGGGAATAATAAAGTTGTCAGTAAGTGATGGTTATTACTGCCAATGACATCTACCATAAATTAATAGTATGGGTAAATGTGTAATGATCTGAACATGGTTCAGAGACAAAGGGAAGATTCACCAGTTACTCAAACACAAACCTGACATTTTCTGTTCATCTTCTTTCCTAGCATTACCTGCCAACTTTCTGCTCCTCTACCCTGAAGGAATTAGGTCTTTTAAGAGCTTCTCTCCTCCCAAGGAATGAGGCTGGCAGGAAAACAGTAGTGGAGAAACTTAAGCTAGTAGGTGGGAGGGTAGAAATTTTTGCCTGATTGTTTTTACATACTTCCATTGCCTCCTGAAAGCTCCTGTTGAAAACATCAGAGGCTTCTTTAGCTCACCAAGTTTAAAGCAGAACTTCATTTCCTCTTTGATCCATTCTACCATCTTCCCTTCTAAATTGTTGCCTCCTCTTGATGACATACTTTTAGTAAAAAATGTCATCAAGCTTCTCCTGCCACAATTCCCTTCATAATCTTCCTTAATCCATTCAACTGTCTTTATATACAATGCCACTACTCAGCTTCAGGGTCTTGTCATCTCTCACCTTTAAATAAATCCTTATACACAGTATATCCTCATAAAAGGGAGAGGAGTATTGCAGAGCATTAAATTGATACCATTTTCCTCACCTCTGTGTACATACAGCTACCTAGATTTACAAATCCTAGTTTGCCATGAAATGGACTTCTTGAATAGGGCTGTGTCTAAAAACTAGGGGTGGGTTAAGCAGACATGCTTGACATACAACTAAATACATGTGGGCTCAGGGGATTTTGTTTTCTGTGGCCTGACTTGTACCCTGGAACAGCTGGAAAGGGACTTGGAGGAGACACAGGGAGGGGAGACATATAAAAGAGGCTAACAATGAAAGCTGTTTTCTTGATTTTGCATTTTCTTTTGCTCTCTGTCCCAGACCTGCCCTATCCCTTTCTTGTTCTTCCCTGACAGAGAGTATGTTAGATTTGTGGCAAGCTTTCGGGTTTCATCAGGCCTGCTTTAGGGCCCACCCTGTTTGGCTGGGCATTTGCCCACAAGAGGATAAGTAATTGTATTACTTATTGGGAAGTAATGTATTCGGAAGCATTTATTAGGAATATCCTTTTTTTCCCTCTGTATGCTTACTAATTCTATAAAGATCTATCACACTATAAGTCTGCTTCATCTTTACACAAAAGATGTCTGAGCCCCTTTTGGAGTGTGCACCTTTTATAGTTTGATGTCCCTGGGTGACCCTTGGTTCATGTGGTCCTGCACTAATAATTATTTCAAGGTTCTTCCTAGTAACACTCCCTTTAATGAAATTCTTCATAAATTGTTCCTCATAGATATTTTCATGTTGATTTTGATTTTTAAAAAACACTGTTATTAAAAAATATATCTCTTGTCTACTGAGTCTTTTGATGCCTCTTGAAATTGTGGATACAAAGTAGAGGCTTTATTCATTTCACCCTGGGTCTAGCCCTACTCCCTAGCTCTAATCTTGTTTCCTGTTTCCCTTCAGGAAGAGAAGTCAACTAAAATATAAAAACATGTAATCAGGCTACATTTCAATTAAAATTAATCAGTGGATCCCCCTCACATAAATTCAACAAGACCTTAATAACATCAATTTCTTTCCGAGTCCCTGCTTTCTATTTCAGTCTTTTCCTGGATTTCTTCTTTGGCTACTCATTGTCACCCTGGCTATCATGTGCAGAAAGAACACATAATTCTTAGAGTTTTATGTGTATTAATTCATCTTTATGATGAGGTGGGATAAACATTATTATTTTATTTAATTTATGTATTATTTTATAGCTAAGACATTGATTTATAAAGAATTTTCTACATCATGTTTCCATCTGCCTGGAACTCTCCAAGCTGCATCTGTGGTTCCTTTTTGTGGTAGGCTGACTAATGACAAGCCCCCGTACCCCCACCAAGATATCTGCATTCTAATCCCTGAAACTTGTTACCTTACATGGTAAAAGAGAATTTTTGTAGATATGATTAGGTTAGAATTTTCAGATGGAGAATGTTGTCCTGGATTTTCTGGATGGCCCTCTAAATTGGAAATTCCTCTAGAAGGTCATGCTATTCCTTTATATTCTTCAAAATCCAACTTAAAGGTATCAAGCTGTTGCTTAGCAGATAATGCTTGAATAAGTAAATAAATGGAGTCACTTCTCAGTTAAGGACTGAGACTATGTTTATATTGAAATCACATGTAGTGACTATTATTTAAAATTCAACCAAATTTGTAGCCCTCACAAGAAAAAAAAAATAAAAAGGCAGGGAGTGGGGTTTTTTTCCCCCTAAATGTCCTATGAACACAGATGGAGGGAGTGGTTACCGTGACAACCATGAGGAAGCTGCTTTCCTCAGGGAAGTAAGAAAGTAAGGACTAGTGAAATCACCAAGAAATCTTGAAGTTGAACAGGGGCTTGTCAGTTTGTACACAGAAAAACACACAGTTAGAAATGACATCTGTGCCAGCTACCAGAAGTTTTACTCATGAGAATGGTGCATTGAGTGTGGTAGTGCTGGGTGGGTTATTTTTTGTATGTGATTCCCACATGAGTGAGGACCACATGACACTATTTTATTCCTATTTCCCTTTGGCTGTAAATTTTTGTTATGCTCTGGTGTCACATGCAATTTTAATTTGCAAATTCTCACAGGGAGAGGCCCTGACAGAGTACCCTGAGTCTGTCTCCACCCTGGACAGCACTCACTGTGCACAAGTATGTGCAGCTGGATTGGCTGCATTTCTTTTTCAGAGTATCAAAGGCAGCAACCAGTGTCTGCTGGACCATTTCTAGCCTGAGGCCCTGGGAGAGAATTCACATCATGCTCTTTGACATAGTTGGCAAAATTTAGCTCTTGTGTTTTAAGCCTGTGGTCCCATTTACCCGGATGTCAGACCAGAGCTGCTCAGGTGCTTCCCCATGACCGCCATCGTCACCACACCACATGGGTGTTTGCTTTCTTCCAGGTCAGTGCCTGAAATTTCTCTCTGCAAATAGCTGGAGAAAACCCTGTATTTGTTTACTTCAGTTATTGCTATTATCTTTATTGAGATAATGAGGGTTTACATACTGTATGTGTTTTAGGGCTACAGGCTCACATCTCTTTAAATGAATTTCACCACATGGTAGCACTGAAGTATGGAGCCCCTCCAACCTGTGCTCCCTGTAAACCTCTCTATTTTAAAATGCTGTGCCTTTAAAAAGTTCCTATGATTAGGTGAGGCCCACATAGATCATCTCCCTATCTAAAGTCACTTCTGCCATATAACCACACGATCAAAAGAAGAAAAATCATCATTATAGTCCCAGTACCAGAATCCAAATGATTTCGGGGGTGTACAACATGTGGGTGGGGAATTTTGGAGCCATTGTTAGAGTGCTGCCCACTATACTACTACCCATGAAATTTTACCAGAATGGGGAGAAAAAGTCTATTTTATTAATACTGTTTTTGGGGTAACATTGGTTGACTGGTTTAAAATACTGTATATGGTTTAGGGGAACAGGTTTATACCTCCTCAGATGTATATCACCACACCATAACCATCATCAAAGCACCCTTATCGCTTTATCACAGACCATTGGACCCTGTTCCTACTTTGTTGCCCCTAAACGGTCTATTTTGAAAACGACTCGGCAAAAAGTCACCTAAGATTTTCGTTGGTACCTTTTCTACAGAGATCCACTCTTCTGGATGATCTAAAGGAGCACTTACAATTATGTAATTTGCTTTATTCATGTGACTAATCCAAATGTTTCAACATGAGTCAATTTCAATTCAATTCAATTTCAATTCATATGACTAATCCAAATGTTTCAACATGAGTCAATTTCAATTGGTTATACAAAGACGGGGCAGCTGATTCCTGTGTGAAGGCTTACCCCTGTTCACAGATGAGTTCATGTGAGTTAGACAAGCCAGAAAACAACAACTTTTTTTTTTTTTTTTTTTGGAGAGTTAGCAATATCAGGTGATGGTTGTATTATTGTACTAGAGTTTGAAAGATGCTGCTAATGAAGGATTCTGTGCAAAGTGTACATTAGATACCCTTGTACTTGTATTCTTACAAATGTGTGAATTGACAAATTTCATTTCAAAATTTAAAGTTAAAAAAATCATTTCTTTTGGTAGTACACAAGATCTGGTTATAACATGTAAGCTACCCAGAATGTAGGCATTAGCTTTGCTCTTTCTAGAAAAAAAAAGGAAGCATGAATGGAGGTGGAATCAGAAACTTGAAGAGTGAAAAGGGAAGTTTGGGATTCCCTAGCTGAAGAATCTAATAAGAATCTAATCTAATAATCTAAGAGCAGAATGAAAACTAAGGAAAAGCTCCATCAGACTCCTTAACCACTGATTTGGCAGTTATAAACACATTTTGTAACCATTCACTAGAAAGTGATTTTCTTAAAAAGCCCCTGAGGGGCAACATACTATTTTGTTCCCAGATATCGTTTCTGTGATTCCAGTCACCATCTCCAAGTGATGAGGGAGGCCTACCAGTGTGTTCTTGTCTATGCATAGCCAGTACTATACATAGGCAAGGTTATAACTTAAATGAATCTTTGACTCAATTATAATTTCTGCTATAAGAGGTATTTTTGAAACAAGTCATATTTTACATAATGAAACTTAAATAAAAATACTATTAATCTATGACTGAATTCAATTTTCTAATGTATGTATTTATTCCATTTAACCCCAGGAAAAATTTCCTAGGCAAGTTCCAGATGCCATTTATCAGCCATCTTTTCCTTGTCTTCTAGTTATTAAGCTCTTGTGCATTTTAGTCCAATTTGGTAATAAACTGAGTCCATTAATTCCAGTGCTCTTACTCTGCAAATCCCTGCTAGTTTCTTTTACAAAACTGCTAATATTCAGCTAACCATCTCAAGTTGGCATTTCCATTTTGGAAACATAAAAAGTAGAGAAAGCTGTGGGTTGACAAGGACTCTGGTACATTAGACTCTAAGTTGAGCCATGTGACAATGACTTCTCTACTTGGAAAGGAATGAATCTGATATCCTGTCATTATGAGGTTAAGGTGCCTCTAAGGAAAGGTAATTTGTCTCAGTATATAACTTCTCCAAAATGAAAAAAGGTATGGGGAGAAGAATATTTGTGTCTTTGATGGCACAAGAATTTTTGCCTACATGCAAAATTTCCATTTTTCACATCATTTTAGGCAGCAAGAGAGAGGGAGGCCACTTTCAGAAGAAAGGACTAGGTCAGATAATGGATCCTCACCACAGATGTACTTTCCAACTTTGAAAACGGTAAGATTTCAATCATAGACAACTACTGCTGTTCTCTTGAAAGCTGCCCATGACCATTATATTAGAGCCCATCTACCCTGGCATAGGCCACAGACGGTGCGCCCTGTCTAGGAGAACTATACCCCAATTGACAAGTCTGTGCCAAACTACCAGATTTATAAATCCACATTCCATCTGAGGAATTACCAGATCCACCCATAATCAACTTTTGCTAAGCTGCCAAGATTTGGGGTGGTCAAAAGAGATTAGAATAGTTGAGGAAGATTCTTCATGGAACTCTTTGCATATGAAATGACTTGCATTTTTTTCTGACTTTTACCTTTACTTTTTTCTAGTAACAACACCCCCAGTTCTCTTTCATTCTGTTTTGAAATAGGCAATTCCTACACTCCCAGAGCCCCCTTTCATTTCTTTGCCTGATGTTTAGGGTCTAAGTCTCATCAATTCTTTCTCAAAGATTTCCTTCAACTTGCCCATCTGTTAAGACTGTTACCACATTTATGTTAATATAGTAACTAGAATTCTGTACTTTTGATCTTTAGCAGTTTATCTTGAATCCTCATGTGAATGTCCTTGTAATAAAATGTTGTCCTAATTACGTTTCTTATATGCCACCTCCCAAATTCTTAAATGACTTCCTTTGCCTACACAATGTTTTGCTTTTTACCCTAGCCATTGAGTCACCTTCCTAATTTTTGTTGCTGTGTATATTTCCAGGTATTTAAAAAAAAAAAAAAACAAAAAAAACCACCACTTTTCTACAAACAATCCAACTCCAGCCAAATTAAATGTCTGGTCATTCTTTCTAAATTATGCTATAGACATTTCTTCTTTAATATTTTTTGCTCTTGATGTGTTCTCTCAGATAAATCTCCACTATCTAGATTCTGCTCATCTTAAAATGTCAGTTCACATCCTACTCTCTCTGTGAGGCTTCTTTTCTCATTATCCCCAGATTATTTTTTAAATTTCTTTAATATGTTATGATCCAGATCATTCACTTAACACCTACCATCTTGTAATTTATTGCTTTTACTTCCCTTGTGTTTGATCTAAACACCTAAATAGCAACCTGCTAGAGGCCAGAGTTCCTATCTTTTTTATAGTGTGTGTAAGTATAAAATATTGTCAGTCAGTACTAATTGATGTTGAAGGTGGCAGACAGAGTTGGGAAGGATGGAAGAGGATAGACACTGTAAACTAGAGAAAGAAGGACCACAAGGGAGAAAAATACAGGACTTGTTCCAGAGATGGGAAAACAACATCAAATAAAGGGCTAATTTAATTCCCTTACAAGAAGAAGAGCTGGCACTCAGCTATCTTTCTTCCGTTTGCTTATTTTCTCTAAGACACAGTGTTACTCATATCTGCCTCAGGACTTTTATACTTGTTGTGGAAAATAAGAGCACCAAAATAGAATTTTTAAATTACTTAGTTGTTTGCAAGAAATGCATACAGGAAGGAAAGAGGGGGAGTGTTCACTAACCAGGCATAAGCAAATTACCACCATACCCTAGTGCCTTAACATGAAATTACAGAATCTATTTCATACTTAAGCTCCCCTTCAGTTCAGAGTTGCCTTGTGGTTTGCAGGGGGAGGAAGTGCCACTTACCACCAACAGGTTGGGGGTAGGGAGAGCCCTATACACAAAAGTTCTAAGAACTCTTTGAGAGGGGTTGGCATATATGTGCATGGGTCACAAAGTTGCTCCAGCAGAGCACTGAGGAACTACCATTTACGTGAGATCTTAGTTTTCTATAACAACAGACACATAGCCTTGTTTTCATTCCACATTTATTTTTTCAACAAATGTTTGCAGTGGTCAGTCATGCACTGTTCTAGGGGAACATGCCTTACAACAAATAAAAACTATATATACAAAAGCTGGAAAAGAGTAGAAAAAAAAATGCCATGAGAATGCTGACCCAAAGAAAGCTACTACAGTTCTGTTAATATATATGAAATAACTTTCAGGCCAAAAATATTACCAGCAGATCACATCAAAGGGTTTGACATGTTCAATTTATCAGGAAGATACCACCACTTCATTTCTTATGCCTTGAGTATATAGCGAAAACAACAAAGTACAAATAAATAAAAATACAAATATTTATAGTTAATGTATAATGAAAATACACAATCACAGCAGATTATTCTAGAGAAGCTAATTTCATGACCATGTACCTCCCTGTACCTTCTCTCCCTGTACCTGTACCCTTCCCTTTTTCGAGATATATCCTATTGCTTTCAAGTTATTCCAGTTAAAATATTATCAACCATCCTTTATAATGTGTATATACATATGTAAATAAATATGTGTATATATATGCATATATATGCCCCAAGTTATAATACTCACTTATTAATTTCCCTTTCTACTAAAATGTATTATTCCCTGAGGGCAGGGATATCATCTGTCTCATTCACAATGAAATCTTCGTTTTCTAAACAGTTTCTGTCACATAAAAACAATTGCAGAATAAACAAATAACAGCTTATAATCATCAGATATTTCTGTATCACAGAAAATTTATTTTGCATATCACAGAAATATTATTTAAATTTTTATGAAAATGTGTCACAGAAAAGTTAACAAATTTTTCCAACAATCCTTACTTCAGAGCAAGAGCTAAGTAATTTAATCTCACACTACTAGCAAATGACAGGGTTGAGACTGGAACGAAGGGATATGACCTCTTGATGAATCTTTGGCACTCCAGTAGACTTGAAGACCTGCCATAGTATCTTCTCAAACAGGGATATATTTCATTCACTCAGTAAAATGAATTGTGAACAGTGTGCCAGAGAAGCAATGGCCAGACAGAAATGGACAGGGCCTAAAAGATAGAAAACAACTTATCTGCATAATTAATCATTTCATTACAACTGCATTAGGATCAAAAGTGATAACTTAAAAGCACAATGATATAACCTAATAGAAGCTGATCTACTTTGGGAATTCTGGAAGATTTGGAGAAAAAGACCTTTAAGATTTCAACCCAAATGGAATGAGAACCATGGGCACAGTGTGAGTAAAACACCTCATGGTAGAAGGAACTTCAAAGGAAGTTTTACTATTATATCTAACAATGTTGTTTATCTTTAAAATGCAGAGATAAAATATCTATAATATTGTTTATTTTTCCTAAGAAATCAGTAAGCATTTTCAAATATCACTCAAAATTAAAATTTTGCTGATTACTTCAGAAATGTTCTTACTGTTGGTTTCTTAACATAAGGATCAAATTAGGATTGTCTTAAATCTTTTATATTATATAATATTTTGTCACCTCTCTTTTGTTCTTGCCAAATATTTGTGGAAGAAACTGGGTCATCCTTTCTATAGATTTCACCTTATTTTGAATTTTCCTGATTGTATGCCCCTGACATTATCTACTATGTTCTCTTGTATTTTCTATAAACTGATAATTAGGTATAGAGATCAGACTCAGGTTCACTACTTTTTGGCAGGAACACTTCACAGTGGCTAGGTACAGCCTATTTCATTAAAGCAGGAGGCAGAGAAATCCAGTGATCTCTTAATTGTGTGATGTCAGTAGACAATGAACCATCATTGGTAGCAGCTAAGATAGCATTAGGGATTGCCGTGGGTATTACTTTATTTTTGTTAGTATTTCTTTGGTATACATTCCTGGAATGTGAGGTTACTGGGTCAAACACAAGTTCATGTGCAACAGCCAAAATTCTTTTCCTATGGGTTTTATATATCTGCACTCCCACCTGTAGTATATGATAGCATCTATTTCCCTATAGTATTGCCACTAGCATGTTGTCAAAGTTTTGGATTTCCCCCTAGCAGACAAGTGAGACATGACAGCTCATGGGATTAATTTGCATCTTTGTTAGGAGCATCTTTTTATATGGTGAAAGGTCATTTGACTTTTTCTATACACCATTTGTTCATTTTCCAAAAGGATTGTAGCTCTTTAAGAAGTGCTTTATATAGCAGAAAGTTCCAAGTACTATGACTGGCGGAACACATTCAACTTTTCCTTTTTCTAAACAGCTACTCAGTAACCCAACACTTGTTATTAAGAGATAGAACATGGTGTATTTTTTTGCTTTTGAAAGGGAACAATGTAGTTGGCACAAGTGAGTGGGAACTTCATGAGAAACAGTTATTCAAGTAGGTAGGGGGGCCATCATGGAGAGTCTCATTGTCTAGACTAGAAATTTTCCTTTTTATCTCAATAGCAGTAGGCAAACATTGGGAACTGAGTTTTGCCCATGACAAATTTAGTATATAGCCATATGAAGAGTCAGAGGATTTTGAGCAACCTCCTTAGTTGGAGGTGGGAATGTAGGAGGTAAGTCTCTGTTTAAATGAGTTAGCAATCTGGACCTATTAAGGGGAATGGCATTGGTGGCTAAGATCTCAGTGTATGTGGTGAAATTTGTACTTGGAGTACTTATTCAAGCTCCAAAATCTTTAGTATTAAAAGACATGCATGACTTTCCTTGTTCTAGTATGGTTTCTCCAAGTCTTGTTAAAATTCAGCTGCATTTCACCTGAACTGCAGTAGTTGCCTAAATGATAGGTTCAGGGTGTGAAACTACTCCCTCCTGTGGGGAGCAACACAACCCATAGCATATTTAGAAATCCTTTCAACTGTCTGCAACAGACTGAGTAAGCATCTTAAACACACTGGGCTGTACAAGCTACAGACTTCACCTTTATTCCAGTAATTAGTAACCACCCCCCTTGTCAGCACTCCTCCTCTGAACAATGCTAGTCTGCAGTGAATTCGGCTTGGGAGCTGAATCTTCTTCATGACAAATTTAATAAATCTATCCAGCTCTGCTTTCTAAGGACTGCTGGAAACATTATTGGAATACTATTAATGATAAGAACAGACTGGAAGTTAAAGAACCTGGGAAATTATGAGTCAATGTAATTAATCCGATTAATGTTATAATTGGTGTCTCAGTGAAGATAATGATGTACAGGTCATAAAAACTGTTAGTGCCTCTTAATTGGCAAAGGAAAAATGGTATGCACAGGAGGAAGTACAGTGCTAAGTCTTAAGAATCAGGAATGTCTTGGATCTGATGAACTGAGGTGAATTGGGACCCACAGTATTTCATAGAGACAAATGGAACAATTCATTTGAACAACTTAACCTGAAATGGAACAATCTAGTACAGGTGATAGGTCTACACATGGTGGAAAAACCATTGTTTGGGTTTAAACAAAGCCAACAGTGCCAAAACAAATACAATTTAAAACCTCCGGCCAATGCATCCCTCTTGAAGTTCTGACATTTTTACCCTCTTATAAAGACAAGAGTCTCACAAGAATAAAGGCATCAACCCTGACCTTTTCCCAGAAATTCCTGTAAAAGAGAGTGATACCAATATATTTGCTATTTAGAAAGGCTCGTACTGCTTTACACTGAGTGGGTGAGGGAAAGCAAGAGTGGAAGTGGAAACACCAATCCTCCAGTTGATATATAATGGAGGAAAGTGGATAATTTGAGGTGTTTATACATAATAGGACTTAGTGATTAATTGGGTGTTCAAGAGGAAGAGCGAATCAAAATCGTTTGTGAATGGTGTCAGAATTTTCCACAAAGGCCTGAGATACACATAAATGAAAAACCTTCAGTCTTTGACTTGCAGCTTGTCCACGTACTGGTACAGTAAGAAAGGGCTAGGACCTGTCCATCCCCCTGAGTAACAAGGCTCACCTAAAGTAATGATGAAAACTCTACAAAGAGCCCACTTTAATGATAGTCCCATCTGCCGGTGATCTTACTCACTGTGGCGGTCAAACTCCATGTATACTAGGCATACCTTTCCTCTGAAGCCAACTGGGAGATGAGTATACCTACCTATATGCTCATTTTTACCTTCTCCTCAGCTGATTTGCTGCTTTAGAAGCAAATCTCAGTAGAACTAACTAAGCTGAGTTTAAGTTGTCAATGGATCCACCCTCAATCTTAAAGAGGAAGAGGCTCAATAAAAGAAAAAAAAAAAAAAGAGGAGGGCCAGGCTTATCATTTTGTTGCCATGATTATACTATAGTCAGACATAGTTCCAGGTAGTTGTTGATTCTATGGTCACCTTGACTTTTCAAATAGCAATGGAAACTAGGTGGCTGCATATATGTGTTCAGATCCCAGAAATAAATTGTGGGTTGAAGATAAAAATGTGAGACTCGTTAGCCAAACAGATAGAAAATTAAGGTATGGGTATGAATGAGATCACCCAGGGAGAGAACACAGTTTAAGAAGGTCAAGAATGAAACCTAAGGAATATACCTGTTTGTTGAGGATAGTGATGAAGCTGATAAGACAGATGCATATAACAGAAGAGGTAAGAAAAAAATGGTTTCTGAATACCCAAGGAATGGTATTTTAAGGAGTGAGAAATCAACAGTGTCAAATGTTACAGTCAGTTAAATGAAAACTATCCACAAGATTCAGCAATCACCTTTAAATTTTTTAACCTGCAATGATGGTGAGAGACAAAGTGAATATTTTAGGAAGTTAGAAGACAAAGCAAAGTAGTAATAGCATCTGTGTCAAATGTGTCCAATTTGATTCCACAAGCATTTGTGGATCACTTGAAAAGCGCAAGGCAAGAAGGAACTGAGAACTGAGAAATATTTAAGAAACCGTCTTTCCTTTCAAGATGCTCAAAGTTTAATGGGGAGAGAGAGGTGATGAACAATTATGAACATGGATACTGCAATAGTTAATGTATTAGATTTAGGGGTTGGTTGCATACAGGTGGGAATAAAGTTTATTAGGAAGGAAATCTGAAGTCAGTAGGAATGATTTTTGAACTTAATTATGAATTCTTTTTTAAAATTATGAATTCATAAGTATTTACTAGGATGATTATGAGAAAGGCATTTCAGAAAGAGAGAAAACCCTAGTTTTTTTTTGTAAATAACAACTTTCCTTTAAAGAGCTTCCAGAAATCACATGTTCTGCCTTCAAAATCATAAGCTCTGTGACTTAGGGTAATCATGCCCTCTCAAAGCCTTGAATTCTTCATCTATAAATGAAGGGTGTTAATTCCAATTGCAAAGGATTTTAGGGAGGCTTAAAAGCTGTGAAGGGCTGACTTTAGCAGCTAGTACACAGCAAATATTCTATACTGGCTAACCCTTATTACTGTAGGATCTGAAGTGCAAAAAGGTTATTATTGATGTCTGAAGCATAAGAAGGTAATCAGAAACCAGATCTAGACAGATTTGTCAGGAAAGTCAGCTTTGTTCCCAGCATTAATTAAAATAAACCAGTACAATTATTAGAAAACAAACTTAAGTCAGGCTTAATGTGACTGAAAAAAAAAAAAGTCTTCAGGAAGCATCTTAATTATAATCTCCTGTTGATGAAGCCTAAGGCAACAGGTATGTCAAGTATCTTACAGGCTACTAATTAAGAGGCTGACAATGTTAACCTTTAATTGTACAATTTGCAAATAGTTTTATATTGCAGCCTCATAATACAATTTTCATTAAGATTGTTGCTAAACCTTGGTTTTCTAACAATTCTTATCTATTTTGCTACATTTTTAATGAACTAGTAGTATGGTATGCTGATTTTAGTAAAAAAGCTATTTTAACTTTACCATAGAAGCAAAACACAACAGAGTTAACAGATCACCATAGTGTAGCTGACCTTGAAAAGACATTTTAAGAGAAGAATCAGAAGCCACAAAAAGCAGATGGATCTCAGGAAATTTGCATGGGAACTGTGGCCTCCATCCTTCTGTCATAGTTTGCTGGGTGTTTCTAGTCCAGAAAAGAACAATTTTTCCTCTAGATTCTTATGTTGAGGAAGACTTTTTCTATTCTCTTCGGAAGAGTTCAACTTCTCCTTAAGTGAACAATTCTGTGGAAGAAACTTTTTTTTTCTTTACAGAAACTTCTGGTTCTCTATTGCCTGGAGCATTTAGTTTAACCCCAATATTTTTAAAATTAAAAACATCATCCTGATATCATCATTTGGGGATTTTCCATTTCTGATGAATCCGTGGGTATAATCTTTCAACCAAAATTGTCAATGCATTTTGGGCATTTGATACAGCCAGTATTATAGGCTTGACATTTGGCATGAAATGAATTGTGTCATGTTCCAGGCATGCGCCTTGGTTTCCCTAATCATGCACGGAGTCTATAGATTATACCTGATTTTAGCACGTTGATATATTGATATGTGTGGGTATATATATAAATATATATATATAAATGAAGAATCCACCCAAGGAAATACATATAAATATATTTTTATATAATATATATTATATATTCACATATTAATTACATATTAATTATATATAAATATATATATTTATATATATTTCCTTGGGTGGATTTTTCATGATGTTTCAAGATTAAGCTCGTCTAGTGCATTTCTTTACAACTGACTCATGTCTTATGGTAGACACACTGCTGAACCACTGTCAGAACCGTAGGTCTTTAGGCCTGCAAAGGCTTAACAAGCACGCTGAGCCTACTAGAGTTTAAGACACATTCAACGGCTCTGGATTTCAGGGCTTTCCTCATCTCTTTCAAGGCCTACAGACCTATAGTAACATCTGTAACAAAGAGCACACAAGAACATGACTTATATTAAAGTTATAATGGAATACTCCGACTAAGGACTCCCTGGAATTTCTTACTCCTTCTCAGCAAGTAAAAAACCAAAAACCCGATATCCCCGCCGATTTGCAACCAATTAAAGGATTTTTAGGAACCACTTAGTGGGCCCTTAAAAGGCAGACTGAACTCACTCCTCCGAACAGCCTTGGCTGCTGTTCCTAGAGTCACAGTCCTTTGGAAAAGCAGCGTGAGCAATTAGGGAGGCGACCACCCGCGCAGAAGCCTTAGGCCGCCCGGGCGTTTCGCCTCTGGAACACTGAACCAGGGTCCTCGCCGACAATTGCCGGGGTCTAAGCCGCCGCACCCGCTCGGTGGATGATGCAGGGCTCCACCCACTGCCCTGTTCTGCGGCTTCCCAGAAGGCCGCCCCGCCCCCTTCACCTTTTCCCGGCGAATTTAATCTCTCCCGGACCAGTGGGCCGAGCGCCGAATGATCGATGCTTTCTCCACGCCCCGAGAGCCGCCATCTTCGGGGGCGGAGACACCCTCTGTAGGGGCCGCCGATGATCAACGAGATGTTGAGTGGCTTGGGCTTTTCTGGCCAGCGCTGTGGTACCAAACCTGAAAAATCCACCGGGGCCGTTCCTCCAGTAGCCTCTCCGGAATGAGGCCTCAGCGCCCGCGCGAGACGGCATCCCTTCTCTCCCGAGCGTGAGTGACGAAGTCAGCGCCGCCGCGGCTCCCGCGCGCCCTCGGCTGTCAGTTAGCCCGCGCGTGCCCGGTGGCGCGCGCCGCTCTCCCGCGCGCCCGTCCCCCGCCCCGCTCGGCGTTGGGCGCTGGGCGCAGACGCGCTTGTTTGTTTTCTGCAGGAACCAGAGGAACGACCGGAGCCGACACCATGCCTGGGAAGCTGAAGGTGAAAATCGTGGCTGGGCGCCATTTACCAGTGATGGACCGAGCTAGTGACCTGACTGATGCCTTCGTGGAGGTTGGTGCCAGGTGCTGCCCTCTGTACCCACGCGGGGCTCGCAGCCCGGTGAAGGATCCTCCCCACCTGGCCCCCGCCTCTCCGCGCGTTGTTCGCTCGCCGCCCTCGGTGTACGGCGCTCCCTGGCGGGTGACTGCCCGACGGCCGGCCGAGGGATGGGCGCATGGCTCGCGGGCGGCCGAGCGCCGCCCGCCGCGGTGACCCTGCTGTCAGGGCTCTGAGCGGGCCACCTGCCAGCGAGGACATCCCCAGGCTTGGCACAAGCGCGCAGGCTCCCTCCCTAGGGGCCGCCCAGCTCTTCATCCCAGAGTGATGGAGAGGGTGTTTAAGAATGTAGACGCCAGCAGTCCGTTATGAGCTGACCTACCCGGCGACCACCGCCACTCCGTAGCCTCACGTTTTCTGAATCGTCAGTGTAAGTTCCAAAACACAGCGGTAGCACACTTTGCCTGTGTAGACTGGTGAGGCTGCCGAGCTGTTGCGCGGTAATTGAGTGCCTTGAGGCAGGAAGCCAATTAAATGCTTTGGATTTAAAGGGCGAAATTGCTTCTTGGGTCTAATGATTAGTTTATAACTCATGCAAATTAGCACAGGCCTACGGCCCCGGAAAGTAATAACCCAGAGTCTGAAAGAAGCCAAGTGAAAATTGTAATAAAAATTGACATGGTTATGAATCAGAGCATTAGAGCTATAATGCGGACGATTTGTGCTTAGAGTTGATAAATACATGAGACTGACTCCATCTTAAAATACTCTTGGTACTCCTTCAAGATTGTCTATCCTAATAACTGCAGTTTTCTCCCTAAACATTGGGTTGGTAATCCTCAATCCTCACTTCATTTTCATTTGAGAAACAGTTATTGACTTTTCTTAGGCTAGATATTAGGAAATGGGAATACAGAGATTCCAAAAGCATAGTCTTTACTTTCAAGTAGCTTAAGAGACTGACACTCACAGGTTAAGCTAATAGGACATAGCTAATGTGTATTGCGTTCCACTGTTATAGCTCTGTGCTAAGTACTTTTCAATTCTTAAACCTTGAGATATTCCTGCTATTGAGTTGTTTTCATTTGGTATTATAGATGAGGTAATTGAGGGCTCAAGACTCTAAATAATTTGCCTAAGGTTACTTAATTTTGTAAGTCACCGTTTCCCGGTAGACTCTTTTCATCTCTACTTTGCTGTTACTACCTCTCCCGACAAGATAAGGACTGTTGTTTTAGAATGTGAAAATTCTGTCTCTGAAGGCTTAAGAACTAGTCTTAAGAAAGTGACAATTGAGGTATGTTTTGAAAGATATCCAGGATTTTATCAGAGAGAACATCATAGGCAAAGAATGGGTGCATGGTATGATGAAGAAGCCATCTGTTAGGGATGTGTCAGGAGTATAAAAAGGTAGGTGTGTAGCCGAGGTTGTGAGGAGTAGAGGTTGTAAGGGTAGGTTGAATCCAGACCCTGTTTTCTATATTGAAGATTCCCACTATTGTATGAGATAACCAAGGAAACTTTTTAAACAGAAGTGAAATAAGATTGTTATTTCTACAATCTGATTATATTAGATTGTTCCTTTATAGCATGACTTGTTGGTGAAGGACTGGGTAATGAGGGAATAGGCAGGCAGGGCATTTAGGAAGGTAGTTAATTTGTGCACCTAGAGCAGTGGCACTTGAAATGAATTAGAGGAAGGTTTGAGGAATGTTTCTTAGATAAAATTGTCAGGTTTTGGTAACCAGTGGATTTTGCTTGTGAGGAAAGAGTCACATTCAAGGATGACTCATTAACTCCTTTTGCAAACAGTTACTGAGTATTCACTGTTTGCCACAGTCTAGCCGCTGACTTATGATGGTCAACAAAATAAATTTGGTTTTTGCTTTTATAGAGCTTATATTTTGATGGGAGAGATAGTTAAAAGATTAGGCTATCTGATCACAACAGGTTATCTTATCACAAGGGTTTGTGTGTGCCATTAAAGAAAACAATAGAAAGAGACTAAAATGGAATATCTGCTTTGGCTGGAGCAGTTTGGGGAGGATTCTAAGGAAGACCTGCTGAATGAGAGGGAGCCAGGTCTGGGATATATGCCAGGAGGACAGAAAAGAGTATATGCAGGAGGAGGAGGAATGAGTCTCATCAGAGGAAAGATCTGGAGGGAATTTGCTTTTATAGGAAGTGAAGGAAATGTCTTGGCTGGTGTGTAGTGAGTGAAGTGGTATAAGATAGAAGTGGAGAGGTGGTCAAGGAGCCTATGGGGGCAGTACCTGAGGGCCATGGTCAGGAATTTGGGTTGTATTTTAAATTCACTGGAAAACAGTTGTTTAGATGAACACTTTCATTCTGTATGGAGAATGGGCTGAAGAGGGGAAAGAGATGAAGCAGGCCAGTAGGTAGGAAATTCTATTAAAAATCGACAAGAAGGTAGGGAGGGCCAAGCTGATTGTTTTGTTAATGGAAAGAAGTGGCTAATTCCAGATATGCTTTGAAGATAGGCTCTAGAGGATTTGTTGGGACCAGCAGTGGGAGATTACAAAATGATCTTGCAGTGAATCCTACTCTGGATTTATTGGGGTAATTACCTGAGACTCCATGGTGTTCGCAATATTAATTGATAGAAAGTTATTTTCTACTGGGACATGCTAGGTTGAAAATGTCCTTAGGATTTTAATTGGAGTTGTCAGGAAGGAAGTTGGATTTGTGACTATGGTATTCAGAAGAGAGGCTGAGTTAAAAATAAACTCACATAGCTCAGTACTTCTCAACTCTGAGACCCAATATCACCTTCATATAGCAGTTATTTTGAAATCTACTTTTGCTTTCCTGTCATATTCATAGCTAATATAATATATCTAGCCTCACAATTACAAAAAGTTCAATATAGTTCTCTAAGCATCGTACAACAAATAACATTGTTCTTAAATATTTATTTCAATATGTAAGTACTTTTTCATGACCATAGTAGAAGATATGAAATAATCAGATGGAATTCATACTATTTATTCAGCCTCTGTGTACATTGAACACTAATACAGTATACTGAAGTTATATAGCAGTGAATAAAACAAAACCTGCTTAAGTTATGGAACATATGTTTTGTGGAAGGAGGGAATTCATAAAGTATGTTAGATGATAAGTACCACATGTGGAGAAGATAGTGGATGCAGGCTTGGTAGTGCCTCATTTGTAAAATCATGTAATCATTACTTCATACAGAAGACTGTAGTTTTGGCATCTCAGATGGGTCTTCATTGCTTTTGGCTGTGTGATTTTTATAAAATAGTCAACTCTGGGGAAAAAAATAGTTGTCTCTTAATTTATATGCTGGTTGTATTTCTTATTGTTGAGAACCAAATGCAGGGTACAAAGAAAGGACGACCAGAGAGATGGCTTAGCTATGGCAGCTAAGGATCGGCTGGATTGAACCAGACTGTGATTTATTAAACAAAGAAAGGGGTGTTTATAAGGAACAGAGCACAATTCACAATGAATTTCAAAGGAAGGCAAATAGTGAGGGTGTAATAAAAATTGGTTAACAGGTTAACTTTATTGGTTCCTGTGAGGTAATAGGGGGCAGAGGAGTCACTCACAAATTGATTTTTATCTCTTTAAGGAATGTTTTCTTAAGTAAACATTGGGGGGATGGCTAGGACATTATCACTTTTTAGAGGTATTTATGCCTATCCTGTCTCCAGTTTTTCGGGGGCAGATAAGGTAGTAAAATGAGGTGTTCCTCATTTCACAGCATGAGCCTATTCTGGTCTGTTATAGCGTCTTATGCTTATCAATGTGTAATTTGAAGTCCCATCATTTGAGTTAAATGCTAGGTTGCTTTTTTTTTTTTCTCCATCCATGTAATTATCTATGGAACACTGGAAAGTCATGAAGACATAAGATATGTGTCCCTGTCTCTTGTATTGCAAGACACCTAGCATCTCTGGCCCTTCCAAGCTACTGTACTCTTTCCCTTTACCTCCCAAAAAGCATCACTAGAAATTTCTGAAAGCTCCTGTTTGAGTTGGTTCTGTCTCATTTGCAAACTTCTGACTTAGGGGGAGAGGAGTGATGGATACTTGACAAAGTTAACATGAAGGGGGTGTATATTCTTCTATGACATGAAGAGGAATAGGGGAAGGAAACTGAGATTGTCAGCTAATGAATGGAGAGAAAAATCAGGAACAGAAAGTCGAAGTTTCCAGAAAGAGGGAGCCCTCATCTTTCAAATGGCACTGAGAGGTCGAGTAATAGGCTAGAGAAATACCTGGATTGAGTAGCTTGGAGGTTGTTATTAGTTCTGGCAAGACCTGTGATAAGGCTGGAAGACATTTGTAGTGAACCGAAGTGGTTAAAAGTGTCTGGAAGGTGAAGTAGGAATGACAGGAACAGGGCCATCTTTTAAAGAAATATGACTCTAAAGGGGAGGGGAGAAATAGTGTAGTATTTGGTGAGAATGTATCTCTTACTGCTTAGAAAAGTAAGGTAGAAGATAGCAGAACCTCCTTGTGTGCTAATAGGAATAATCCAGCAAAAAAGGAAAGATTAATGCAGGAAAAGGGGGATAAGAAAGGATTAGAGTGTAATAAAGGGCTCAGTTGTGTGATGAAGACTGTACTGGGCAGGCTCTGGGAGAGGGAGATAATGAGGGCTGGGCTGGTTGTGAGAAATCTTTGTGCTGGGCTTGAAGGTTAGTTGAATTTCCATAGACAGAAGGGAAAAGGAGCATTACTCAGCTGAATAGGACAAATGTGGTAAAAGTGAAAAGAGCTGTGCATTCTTCCTGTAAGTTGCTGCTTGAATCCCCAAATCAGCTTGTTCAGCACTAAGCCATTGAGCCTGCTTCTCCCTCAGTTGGCTGATAAACTTTATCCAGAGGCCGTTGGGCTTATTCTCCAATCTGTTGATGCCAAATCTGTTTTATTGTAACTGACTTAAATTTATAAGTCCTTGAAATATGTTGAAATGATGCTGATGCTATTTCAATACTTATGGATATAGTTACAAAAATTTGCTTTTTATTAGGTGGAAACATATTGTATAAACCTAGAAACCTATGTTCATATTTTTTGGAAGGAATTTTACCTTCTACAACCCCATAAATCCAAACTGGAAATTGGAATGATACTTGATGGGTGTGGTTTATGCAAAAAATACCATGCAAAGGTCTAAAGAAGGGGCCCTTATTCAAAGGAAGGATTTTAGCTTTACATTTAGAGCTAGAGGAATGAGCCTTTGTTTTACCTTAAACTGTTTACAATTTGCATCTTTTTTAATAATTCTCTGATTTAATGAAATTATTTGGTTAACTGGTCAAATACTAGTCCTGATTTGTATTGGGTGCAGGTATTTCTATATATTTCTAATACATGTCATCTGAGGAACTTAGGAAAGCTGGTGAATACCAAGATGATTCCTCTTTTTATTTAAAACATTTTTATTGCAGTCATGTTGCTGATTCACACCTCTTCAGATGTATGTTACTATGCCACAGCCACCACCAACCAGGGCATCCATAATCCTCCGCCATGAAGTTGATGATTCTGGCAGGAACCTCTAGGAGGAATGAGATGACCTTTGTATAAGGGAAATGTTCATGGAAATATATCCCAGTATTAATTTGCATGTTATAAACTGGTAAACAACGTAATCATTTCTTTGAGGGAACAAGGAGAGGAAAAGAAATTAATATTTAATGAGTATTTACTATGTAGCAGATATTTTGCTAGATCTCTACATGCATTATCTCATGTAATGAGGAGGAAGCAGCCTTTAAATAACAGGTTAAATAACTTTCTCAAGGTAATTTAGCTAATGAGTGGGGGAAGAGTGCTTTTACTTTACTAGGAATCTCATTAAAATCCCTGATGTTCTTTAACAAAGTTGTAAGGCATTCATTTAATTGCTGAGCAATAAAATCTCCTTGGAATTAAATAAGACCAAATGAACTGTGACTCTTTAGTAGAAGGGAATCATTACAGTGTTGGCAAAATACATACTCTAAGGTTTTGTTTTGGATTATTCATTTATTGTGTTAGTTGATATTTACAATATCTAGAATGGATGCTTGATCAAAACAAGAATCAAAAGCACAGGAGAGCACTGCAGTATAGTGGGACACAACTGAAGAAAATTCTGACTCCGATTTAAAAAATGATGCTGTTTTTTGCTAGTGGAGCCAAAACCCTCAAGTCTATTTGACTTTTGAATGGTTTAGAAATTCTAGTAACATTTTGCTTCACATAATGCAACTTATAGGCAAGTTAAGCAATAAGTATTTCCTTGATGTTTTGACTATTGATTTCAATAGTCAAGAAAACTAAATTATTAACTAAATAGTAACCTGTTCTTTCCAGATTTTTTCCCCCTCATTAAATCTCATTTTTTAAATTTAATTAAAAAAAAGTAACAAGTATAATTCATGACCATCTCCTATCACAACAACAACAAAAAAAAGACTCAAGTGAACTTCATGACTGGTTCCCATTACAAAAGAAAGACCCTTTTCCTGCTATACTGTACTATATTCCTTATACCCCATCTGTCTCTTTTCAGAGATAATTGCTGCAGTTTTTGGCTTATGTTCATCTATCCCCAAAGCCCCCTTAAAAATGAAACAAAAGCTTTTACATTTCTATTTTTAAAAACAAATATGTATGCAATATGCGTGGTTTTATATATTTTGCTACTTAGTTTTATTTTCAGTTATTGTGTCATTGTTGTGATCCATTAACAGTCCTTAATCATCCCTGCTATTTTTTAGTAGGAATACCTGTGATTTAGTCAGCAACTTTTTTGTTGAGTGACTCTTTAGACTTTTGTGTAGTTTTTGGAAAGGAGGCCTTATATGAAAGTACCGATAGAGAACCCAGAATTCTGTAATTTAGTCAAAATAGTTAATTGTCATTTGAATTTAATTTTTTATGTTTTTGGATTTAAAATAATGCATTTAAAAACAAGTAATACTTGCACATGGTTGAAAATCCAGTGAAATTTCATGAAATGAGTCAGACTCACTTCTTTCTAGTGACCACTGTTAACATTTCTTGTATGGCCTTTCGAAAATGTTCTTTACCAATAAAGGCATACATGACTCATAACATTTTGGCATTTTTTTCCTCCTTAAAGAATACCATACTCACTGTTGTACACTAGAAAAATATATCTTTGACATTGTTCTGTACCATTGTTTTAATATATTTATTTAGCACTACACTGTGTGGCATTGCTATGCTTAATTTTACCAGTTTCATTCAGATTGGTGAGTGTCTAGATTGTTTTCAATTCATTTATATGCATATTGTTATATGTCACTTATATGCATATTGTTGCATACCTCTGTATCAACTTCCAAGGCCTAGGCATCTCAGTTTCATATAAGGCAGGCTGCACTCCGTGGAGATGGTTCTGCTCTGTATCCCTGCCAACAAAGTAGGTAGATGTTTCACCAACACTGTCTTCAGACTTTTCATCTTTGCCAGCCTGATAATAAAAGTGTTTATATTGCATTTCTCTTAGTATATAAATGAACTCAGTCATCTTTTACTAGATTTAAAAGACATCTGTATTTTCATTTCTTCACATTGTCTATTCATGTCCTTTGTGCATGGGGTGTTAATCTTTTCATGTTGTTTTGTAAGAACTAACTTGATACTGAGGACAATAGCTCTTGGTGATGTATTTGGCAAGTACTTTTCTCAGTTTCTTGTTTATTTTTGATTGTATCATTCTTTACCATGAAGCTATTTTAATGTATTTTCTTAAACTTTTTCTACCCTCTAGTCAAGCTTCCTACCCTCTAGTCAAATGATGGTACCATGTCTGATAATTCAAACTGAATGCTAAAATAACTAGCAAAATACATAGAAAATTAAAAATACTTTGTTTGAGAAGAGTTTTGAGAAGAGTTCCTGCACTGGTTGAGCATTGTCAGTGTATTGTGATGTCAAAAGCAGGACTGTAGATCAAGAAAAAAAGGGAATTTGCTATCTGATTTTATCTATAATATGCAGAACTCTGCTGGGATTACCATAAGGGGATAAATTTTAGTGATGTTTTGAGATTTGAAAAGATACTTAGTAGTGATAACTGATAGAATTAGAGAAGAGCTTGAAGAGATCAGAGTGAGGAAGGGTGAGGCAACCTAGGAAGTAACTGCCTATTTTGCTTTTAAGCTTTAAGACCACTTCTCAAGTCCAGTCTGAGATTGCATAATCTCCATTCTTGTTGAGAGCAAGTCCTGGAGATTTATCTTGCTTTGTGCCTCCTTCATTTCCTTCTTATTTTTGGATCCCTATGATTTATTGCCTGCCAAGATTGGCTGTGAAATAAGATAGTCTTCCACCCAAGCCTTTTTAAGGTTCCTGAAGATAGAAGCTTGAAGACTTTAATTGTAATATTTACTGCTGTAATATTTACACTGTGTATGTGTAGATAAGGGATTAAAAGGTAACCAATAGGGAGAAGTTAAAAGTCTAAGAATCCTTTTTTTAAAAAAAATTTTTTTGAGACTAGATCTTGCTATATTTGCCCGTGGAACCGCAGGCTCTCGTTGCCTGGGGTACCACAGGTTCAAGCAATCCCCAGCCTCAGCTTTCCACGTAGCTGGGATTACAGGCGCGTACCACCATGCCCAGGTATTTTTTTGGAACTAGGTCTCGCTACGGGACCCAGGCGGGACATGAACCAGATCCCTAGCCCCGGCTGCTTCATAGGCTGAAGCTTACAGGCACGAGCCACCGTGCCCGGCCCTAAGAATCTTATTACTAAATTCTTATAATGATGGGATGTAGTTCTGAACTCCCTTGCTGAGATGATAGGAGGGTAGACTGGCTTTTTTACCTTCTGATTTTGTTTTTGCTGGCTTTCTCCCTCAAGACTCTTGTTTGGGTTCATGTCTAATGAAGGGCCACACTGACTCCTTCCTCCATATCGACTTAATGACCTATTTCTAACTTCCTTAGAGAACTGGTCAAGCAGAGCAATGACAATTGCTTGTTCCAGCTTTGGTCGAATAACTGATCTAGATCTATTATACTTCACATTTGTCTTAGTAGATTTTGTCATCACTCCTCCCAGCCTCCCCTTTCCTCCTTGCCACCCAGTTAGTCCTTCCATTACTTAGTTGAATTTATTCCTTTTAAAAAAAAGTATTTGTATTCAAATCATTCTTACTTGTTTCTAGGTAAAATTTGGTAATACCACCTTTAAAACAGATGTATATCTCAAGTCCCTCAACCCTCAGTGGAACTCAGAATGGTTTAAATTTGAGGTAAGTGTGTAAATGTAAGTAAGTTTTTAAATATAAATTTGAGTAAGTTTTTGAGTTTTTTATCTTTTGAGGTAACTTTTTTCCTTCAGGAATAAGAGAAATACCTTTTATTTCAGGTACAGTCCTTATAACGTAAGGACCCCTTCTTAAAAGTAAATCTTGTGATTGTATTTTATTGTTGATATCAAAACTCTTTCATATATTTTGATTTTTAAAATAATCTTCAGCAGCTGAACTGTTATTCTAAGATCAACAAGAAATTACACAGGTGATGGGGAAAAGGCACACTGTTCATTATTAAGTTTTAAAAATTTAATCTCACAATGTTGTAAACCAATGTTACTGTAAGATAAAATAAGTAACTTGCTAGTGATGAAAAGGTCACTGAGATTTAATAAAAATAATAACTTAATCCAAGCATAAGCATTCCAGAGATATTATTGGCAAAGCATATATAAGGAAGATAAGGAGGTTTTAGTTGACCACAAATTCAGTCATAATTAACAGTATGGTACCTGTCATGGCAAACATTGGTAGCCAACCTTGAAAAGTATGCTATTTTTAACTACAGGAAATAAAACTTTCTTTTTTCAGTTCTGTTCTAGTCTTATTACTGTCTATAACATTGTGCTCCATTGAACCACTATTTGGTGAGGACTACTGGCAAATTGAAGGATGGCATGGCACCTAGAGAATGGTGGTCAAAATAGTAAATGTCTTTCATGAGGGAGTAATCTTTCTTTGCCTTTTTCTCTCAGTTCAGGCTGTAGTGACAGAACACTGCAATTTGAGTGACTTAAACAACAATACTTTATTCCTTACGGTCAGAAGGCTGGGATCTAAGATCCAGATACCACCTTGGTTGGGCTTTCTCCTTAAATGATGGGGAGAAAGATCTTTTTGTTTCTCCCTCTCTCTTATAAGGGTATAGATCCATCTTGTAAGGACACAGATTTCACACTGTAGTCTCACAGTGTGAGACCCCCACCACCAAAAACCATCATAGAGGGTATTAGGGCTTCACTATTGAAATTTGGAGGTAGACATAGGCATCCAGTCCATTTCACTCTTTAGCAAGTCCCTTTCTGGCATAGTGCCAAGCACTTAAGTACTTGATAATGAAAAATAAAAGATGCAAAGAGGCTAGGTAATTATTTTGTGAACTTAGTTCATGAATGAGCATAATTTCTTTTGTCCTGCTATAAGAAATCTTGCTTGTAGTTTAATTCTCTGCAATTATTCTTAGACATCAGGGGGTCACTGTGCTCTTAGCCTCTTTTTGTAGACAATTAATGGATGCTATTGTGACATGCCTTAAATATTTTTGTTGGATACCATAGGTAGATTAAAACAATCCCACGATGATGTGTAGAAAAAGAATTAAAACCTTTTGGTGTGCTAATCATCTTACCTTTGTGTTTGGAGTTCAACTGTATATAATTTCTGTCTTTAGAAGTTTGTATCATGTGCCGAAAAAGGAGTTACAACTGTGTGTGTGTGTGTGTGTGTGTGTTAACCCTCTACCTTTGTGCTTAGAATTATAAGGCTTAATGTTTAAGTATTTTTTTTAGGTGGATGATGAAGACTTACAAGATGAACCTCTCCAGATCACAGTTCTTGACCATGATACATACAGTGCAAATGATGCCATTGGTAAAGTATACATTGACATCGACCCTTTACTCTACAGCGAAGCTGCAACAGTCATCTCAGGGTGGTTTCCAATTTATGACACCATACATGGTAAGGAGTTGGTTCTAAGAAAATAAATCACGTCTGCTTTAAATTTTCCCTTAAAGATTTCCCTAAAAATTTGTGATTTTGAAATACAGATTTTTAAAATATGTCCTCTTTTTTATAAACATGTACTACTACTACTACTACTACTACTATTATTTTAGTACTGCTGTAGTTTGTACTATAAAGTATTATTGGTTTGATTGTTACTTTTGTGAACAATTTGAAATAATGCTAACTAAATTTATATATTAACAATTTAAAATAAGTGCATTATTTAAAGATCTGATAGAGATATTTTGTTCGTAAATATATTTTGAAGTGGACAAAACTGCTACTTTTCTGCTTAAAAATTCTTCGGATATTTTTTGTTTTAAGAGTGTGGTATGGGAACACCTAAGGGTCCCTGAGATACTTTATAAATTTTGTGAAGTGAGATGAGAACTATTATCAGTATGTTATTTGCTGTTTTCAATTTTCAGTTTCTTAGTAGCATACACCACCATACAGTGGAGTTTTCTTGAAATTTTATGATATATGATGTTATACTTTTACAGAGCCAAGATCAGAGCCTCACTCTGTCCCATTAAGCTCAACATTTGGGCTGGATAACTTCCATTGTATTTAACTGGATTGTGATTGCTTTAAATGAAGTAATAAGTAAATACTTTTTACTTCTCATTTTGATTTGTAATAGGAAAATATGAGTAGATATATGACCCCCATAAGAAAGAAACTCTAAAGTCTTCGATAATGCTTTAGATTGGAAATGGTTCCTGCACTTAGTAACTTAAGAACTGCTATTCTGAATAGATGCTGTCTCTTTTGTTGGCAAATGGACCCATAAAGAACTGGCCAGTTCTGGCATTTTTCTACTGATTTTACATATATGACCTGGCAATTCCAGTAATAGTAGTTGATTATCAGAGAAAAGGTATTAGATGTAAATATATTTATTGTGATGATATTTATAATCTATTTTGTTATTTACTAGTGTTTAAAAGCAAACTGAATTAGAAAACTAGATTTACTTAAATTGGGATTTATACAGATCGTGAGTGACACAGCAGATCAAAATGCATGTTTTCAGAATTCAGTGGCATAAGGGAATGTGCATGATAGAAACGGAAAAGTTTAGATTTTTAGATGTTATAGAATGATCCCACATTTGTTTAGAAATAGTAAAATTACATATATGTGATATCATTGGGTAAATTGGCACAAACATGATAAATTGCTTTTCTTTGGATATTTTCATTTCTGGTTTGTAATCCTCTTTTTGCTCCTTGTCCACTTTTGCTTTTTTGTGTATTTTCTACAAGGTATATCTTTATATCTTTGTTATCAGGAAGTAAAATTGAAGCAAGTATTACCAATAAAAATATCACGAGAATTTTCCATACATATTATATTAAATATTGTTTATAATTGGTTTAAAATGTTTCTGGGTCTTTGTCAGGAACTTAGTCTTCTCTTACTTCAATGGAAGGATAAAGGAGTAAGTCACTCTTCTTGGAAGCCTTCCTCCCTAAGTACGAATTTGACTGGAAGTCAGGGCAGCAAATATAGTGTTTAGACATAGGAGCTAGAGAAGTTTTATTTATTATGGCATGTTCTTAGAAACCCTTGTTCTTAAAATTTTTTGGACTTCCATCGATTGAACAAAGAGAAAACGTCTTTTGTTTTAATTCAGATTCTTAGTTAAAAGCATACTCTGGGATCTTGAAGACCTGACTTAATCCTGACTCACTTACTACTTAGTGACACTATGCAAAATCAAGTTTTAATTTCTTCCTCTGTAAAATGGGAATGATAACTCTATAACAATACCCTTACTGAGTTGGAATGAGTACTATGAGGTAAAATAGGTAGAACACTTAGAACATTTTCAATGCTCAGCAAATATCATCATCATCATCATCATCTCCATCATCATCTCACTTTACATAATCTTGATTCAAATAAGTGGACACCTGTGATAAAAATTATTTTTCTAATGCATACATGTTCTTCAGAAAATGGAAAAAAAAGGCTAGTGTGAAAATAATTAGGAGGTAACCATCAATTGCTCTTATAATGATATATTAAGAATCATTAATTGGTATTTACTTATGAGATTATTCAATTGTATTTATTTTCTTAATGTAGAAGTTTTACTTTACTTTTGAAATTATAGGTATTCGTGGGGAAATCAACGTGGTAGTTAAAGTGGACCTCTTCAATGATTTAAATCGATTTAGGCAGTCATCATGTGGAGTCAAATTCTTTTGCAGTAAGTAAATTTTATTAAACATTTAGCAGGAAACTTAATAGTTGTTAAATATGGAAAATCAAATGAATATTTCAGAAGGATAATGGAAAATCTATTATACTTTGGTTTTGATGTTAGAGAATATTGTTGACTATCAGAAATAGTCACTGGGGAATATTCTGAGTATCAGACTAGCTCTTGGGACTGTTTATGTGATTTAAAAGTATGTCATATAATTGCTAGAAATTTTTGTTTGAAAAAAATCTAGTGAAGCACAGGCTTACTTTTGTTGTTTTATTGATACTGTCTGGATTCCTAGGGTGAGAGGGTGTATATGATCTTAGAAGGAAGTTGCCCCACCTACCCCTATTTCAGCCTTCACTCCAAGCCTTGAAATAAATTGCATTAAACATCGCTGTTAATATTCACTCAATACTAGTAGAAAGAATAACAGGCAAACATTTTGGAATTCTTTCCAGAATTTTAAAGAAGAATTCATATATTAATGAAACAACTTAATTTCATTTACGTAAGTATTTTGCTTAGTAATACTGGATTTGAAGTGGAGAATTCACTAAAGCTAAAGCTTTACAAACGAATACAACTCTGAAATCCATAGGAATACTAGAAACAGGTTGAAAATAGCGGTTGAACATTTTTTGCTACAGTGCTGTAAAGCAAGTCATCCTTGGAGAAAATAGATCTGAATGACTTGTGTAGGAACATAAAATGTGATGGCGTTTGCTGAAGTCCAAACTCAAAACCAAACAATTAGAGGAATAAACCTAAATCTAATTTACTGTGTGGTAAACAGGAAGAGTTCACAGTTGATCTAGATGACATGGTACTAGAAAATTAGTGCCCATGAAACTACTCATGTGTAAGCATGATATCAAACACTGTGGTATAGGAGGGGTCACTTACGGTACCTGAACAATAGCCTGTTCTTCTTGATGTTAGTTGATTGTCCATGGTTGGCAGCAACACAGAGGGAGAAGGGAGAACTTGTTGTACTACCACAGTTAATGAAAACAAATGCCACACTCTAATATTTACTTCTGGGGAAACAAATTTCATAAGATACATGGTATATTCAGATTAATTTGAATGGGCCACCTAAAATCAGGCTACCCTGTCTAGTTTCTGTGGTGAGTGGACAAGTGTATTTGGCAGAAAACCCTTTGAAAGTGTTACTTTGACCTTTGAAAGTGTTACTAAAGACTACCTCCCAGGGAAGCCTGATGGAATGCAAGTTTTATTCTAGTACTATAAAACTATGTACTGTGAAAAACTAAAATTTTCATCTATTTTTCTTCCTACTGCCATAGATTGATATTTTGTTGCCTATTAAAATTTTCTTTCACAAATTAGGGCAAGTTATGTTAAAGTTTGTAAAACTGTCAACAAAAATACAGTGATTTCTTACTCTAGTATAGGATACTATATTAGTTAAGAGCAAGGCACTATGGTCCTGTCCAAGATTCCATACACCTTTATAGGTACACAGCATTTGGAGTGCCAGGAAATACACACTGGAGCTGGGCAGATCTGGGCCATTCACAGCCAGTCTAGATTAAGAGTGTGGAAACCTCCTAAATAGTTGAGTTAGCTTTAAGAAATGAATGTCTATTTTAGGAGACTAGTTTGGTGTAGATGTTCTCAGGTTCCCTGCTTTTTGAATCCTACTACATCTTATTTAGATCCAGTGACACTTGTTCTACATGTTCAGTGTGTTTTAAGTAGCACAGCGACTACTGGAACAGTTGGCCAGATGGCCACAGGTCATTAGAGATGGAAAGGCTTTAGTAGTGACTCTGCAGATTGTGCCTGAAAGTGAATGGCTTGATTTTTCAGGCTGTAGTATATGGTGTAATTAGAACCTCCTCAGAGATCTTTGAATAATTACTATTTTTTTTTGTATTCTCTGCCTTCTACGTTATTATGTAATAATCAGCTAGGTGACTTTAATTTTTATTTTTAAAATCTTTATATTGAATACTATTTAAAGTAGAAATGCAGTTTGTTGCAGACTGTGTTTACATGATTAAGGTGAGAGAAAATGGTTATTTCTAAGAATAAGTAATAACAGATCTAGAAAAGTGGAATTAGTATTACTATATGTTGGATTACCACTGTAAAAGTTGTTTTTGTACATATGCCAAGAGGTAAAAACTTAAAAATTAAATTGACCTTGTGATAAATAGAAGCATAATAGACATACTTTTTTTTTTTAAACAGCGACATCTATTCCTAAGTGCTATAGAGCTGTAATAATTCATGGATTTGTAGAAGAACTTGTGGTCAATGAAGACCCAGAATATCAATGGATTGATCGGATTCGCACACCAAGAGCATCAAATGAGGCCAGACAGAGACTCATTTCTTTAATGTCAGGTAGTTTTTAAAAATTTTCACTTCTCGTATATTTAATGCTCTTAGTTTTTCACTCTTTGACATGCTACCTGATAGTCTACCAGGAAGGCTATGAGTTTTAAGTGACTGATTTCTCTCGTCCTGGCGGCTCCACCCTGTTGAACACAATGTATTTGCATTCCAATAAGAGGGCATCTCTATCACATGCTTACAGTTT